>JADWOT020001473.1:0-157403 GCA_036345935.2 Taenia hydatigena | reverse complement strand
TAAGGTAGACGTGATGCTTATAGCTTGGCAGTGCCTGTATAGTGGAGTTAGTGTGATCCGCTGTTTGTGAGTGGTCGGCAGCACTGAAGCGTGGCCTATACTACGACAACGTGCATCGATACGTCCGCATAAGTAGGACAATTACTATTAAGACGAGCAATGGCATCGGTGTAAACGACAACTGGTTAAGTACTGATATCTAAGCAAACTCTATACGTACGGTAATATGGCATCAAAATAGGACCTAAGATTCACATTTGGCTTATGAATTGTGCTCAAATGCAATTAGCAGCATGTGTTTTCAAGTTTCCAAAATGATTTAGTAGGTTACTGCGTGGGTTTACCCTGCTACGGTACAGCATTGATTTTCGTGCCTCTGACTATATCTGCCAAGTAGGCATGGGTCGCGATCCATTTATTGCCTCTTCAGTGCTTAAGAGGAACAGATTTTACGAAGTACACGCTATTCTTCAAAAACATCGAACATACATATATGCATGCCTTTTATATCGGTAGAGCATGAGTGTGCGCCAATAACACTCAGGCCACTCATTCTTCTGACTTCCAACAAATGTATAGCTCAAACTTTCACACATCGAAGTAGGTGAAAGGGGGAATGAGTGGGTCGCCCATTACTTCATTAAAACTCCGAGTTGTATTAAAGAAAGTGACAGAACTTTACTCAGTCTGTCACCTAGTCAAACAATACATTGATAAAGCCATGCATGAATCATTAATTACTATGAAGGACTCCCGTCAAATACGTTAAGGATTCTTAACAGAATAGCGAAATTCCTGTTTCAGTAGGCAAGATTTTTGAAGCGACTGCCATTAAATAGGCAGAGATGGTATAAATTTGATCCAGTTTTCGTGTTTAAGCGAGCATATCACATGCTTGAACAATTTGAATTTTGGGTGAATGTGCATAGGCGGCATCGAATATTCACTCAAGACTTCAACTTCGATCAAACCATAGGCCCCACCTAATAAATCTGTTGAAGTGTCCGCCTGCTTATGGAGGGCAGAGTGCATTTGTTAATTTTTGTCACATTTTATCTAAAGTGGATGCAAATCACTTGCTTTGCTTGTTCCTGCAAAAGAATTTATATAAGTTTCGCTGCCTTCAACACTGACTCAGCTCGTAATGACTTGCGTGCTTACTACTGATGAGATTTCGGCAACTGTGTGTATAGTTTGCCTAGTCCGAAAACTCCTAGCCAAGTCCACAGTTAGTCACTATTCACGAAGTATCCATTTTGCCATACCACTGTCGTTTATACTTCATGCTCGCTACATGCTCTTTCACCCGACAAGAAACACAAGATCCTGTTAGGCTGTTTGATCGTTCATCCGTACTTCTCTTGGTCTACCTCACTAATCTGCTGCATGCAGCTAGCAAAGCAAAAAAAAATGCTTCGCCAATGCGTGCATTTTTGAGGCGCTATTTTCAAGGTTTAACCACAGAAGGCGAACTCGCTTGAAATAGTCTGTTTGAACCCAAATGCGCTCTCATAAAGGCATTTATAACAAACTCCAAAACCTCTCGATTATACTTGATTGTAAAAGGGTTTAAGCCTCATTTTAACCTTTGCAAGTCACCTGTTTGCTCGCAAATAGGGGTAATTTACAACATAAAATATTGCATCCACTCACCGCAGCAAATGCAAAAATGGTATCCATTTTGATGGAGTGAGAAATGGGTGCAAAATTAGAAATAGTTGAATACAGTTATCGTTGCGTAAAGAACTCCATTTCGACTGATGAACTAGCCTTAATTGTTTTAAGTTACCTTAAATAGGCAGGTTTTAGCCTGCTTGGAGGCCGGACCTTGATGCGCAGATCTGTAGCTCATTTTGGACCAACCACTGAATTTCAGCAATTCGAAAATAATTTCTGATGGACACCGGTTGGCTAGAGTTGAGAAGTATTGAATAGAATCCCATAAGATTGCTTAGATGCTAAGTACCTTGTAGCGATGTAGACAGTAGCAGGGAATTGATATCTTTATGGTTCTCAAGCTCCCAGCATCCACCTACTTGGAGACTTTGATTAAAATTTACTTCCCCTCCTCTGATATGTCAATAATAGCATGGCACCATTGCTGGTCTTTGGGGTAGCAAACGTTTTAGGCTTGGCGCATAACGGTAGGCAAGGTGGCTAATCGAAGCACTAACTAAGACAGAAATGCAGACACACGTAACCTTATATCAATTGAACGCTAGATTTGAATGCTTCCAAAAGGTTTACACCTCTAGCACCATCTCACCGTCCTTGCAAAGAAAACCCTTTCTATAGAGGAAATCACTTGAATGCTTGTCGACGTTACAGGATTTGTCATCTGCTGGTAAAGAGCAGTAAGACATGCTATATCTGGACCTCAAAGCGCGAGCCTGAAGGTGTCTGCACTCGGAACTGTGAAGGTCGCCCAGTCGTTAGGTCGATACACTAGTCCGTTTGCCACCGGAATGCAGCCGTATGCGCTTGCATATCATCCGATCTCAATTAAAGCAAATCCCATTGTTAACAACTGAAGAGGAGATGCACTCGTCTGTTTTGCTACTGTAGAATCCCACAACATTTGCACGGACCCAGCTGTCTCTTGATTTTAGCTATCCCATCCCCCATTCCTTGCTCTAGTATTCCACGCCTAAATGAGAACCATAAAGATGGTCAAATAAGGCTAAATTAAAATACCTCTCGTGCAACTAGCTTGATTTGGCCATCAAAAAATAATCTGATGGAATTACAAGCGTATTTTACATGTGTAATTGAGCTTTTAAATGAAGTCATCGCAGAATGCTGCCAAGTGTTTACTCACTGCCCTAATGTATTAGATAAGTTGAACAGAACTATGATCGCATCCAAAAATGAGTCAACCTTGACAACAGAATGCATTTCTTAGAGAGCTTAACGATAGGGTTCCTCCGACGGGGAGACAACAACAAAAGATGCATCGTCTCAGGGAGGAGAAGGAGTCAAAAATTTGTTCGACCGCTCTAAAATGAAACACCACGGACCGATAAACTATTGATCGAGGCTGTAAAAAATGAAGGAGAAACTATTAGCCAGCTCCTTTGCATGCTCCCGCCCTGTTGATTAAACTATAGTGGCATGAGGTTAGGGGTATGCGCGGTAAGTACAGGGAGGATAAAACATATAATAGGATATAATATGTTTAAATGAAGGATTCAGCTTATTAGCTTAAAAAATGCGCAGAGTTGGGAGTGAGGAAGGGTGGGTAAAACAGATCCCACATGGATGCCATATGCACGGAAATTGCGAAGGCGAGGATAGAAGAGGAGATAACTTCTGAATAAAGGAATGGCCAATCGTGTGGTCGGACCAGCGGAAGTGAAGTGAACGACGATACAAGTTGATGAACTTGGGCTAGGTGTTTCAAGTGCAAATAGGTGGATAAGTCATGGTTGTGTAGAAGGGTCAGGTATTGATGAGAGCCCAATAAGAGAAGAGTGAGGGGATGGGTGAATAAATTTGGGTCGACTTTGAACTGAAAACCATGTATACGCTTGTACGAATCCGAGATACTATTGTACACAACTTGGAGTGAGGGGTACGCGACAGTAAGGATGAATCGGTGAAACGACCAACAACAAGGGAGCTTGTCAAGCATGAAAATGAATAAGTGGTCAATTGCCAGCGAGAGAAAGTATGAAAGGCTGAGGAGTGAAGAGGCGGATCCATATCAACTAATCAGTCGAATTGGGCGGGATATTAATTGAGTAATCAATAAATTAAATCCAAACCTATGTTATCAGCGCATATGGACAAGGCTTTGTTGTATGTTGGGAGGGTGAAAATGATTTTAATGACCGCCTGCGTGCCTCGGTATAGAGCGACATGCTTTGACAGAAAATGCAAATCAACGGTGTATCAGCCTCGGATCCTTCCTTGGCAAATTAATCACATGCATCCTACTGCTACCACCTAATGAGTAACAATATCTGAGGTGAAGGACGCTTAATCATAATGCGAAAACACTCATGCATTTAGTCTGCTTACCATTGGATAATTTCTACCTTATCAGCATCACCAGCAGGAGCATCAATGCGCTGCAAGAGTATGCGCAGTACCAAATACTATTCAAATGACGTTTCGCAGGTTCATTATGACTTCCTGCATCTTTGCAGACATAACTTGACTTTTTGACCTCTCTCTAATTCATGCTCAGCGATTTCGGAATGATTCAACCTGATTTGAATTTCTGCATTTAAATGTGTGTGTTAATCCCCAAAGTAATGCAATTCGTTGACGTGATACGAAGCGGCAGCCGAGCATAAAAGTGAACCTACACAGTAGGTAGATGCTGCTTGATTTCAGAGCACACTCAAAGGCACCGTCCCCTGCTAGATCGCAGTGCTTTGGCCACTTGTTTTACTCTGCTTCTGATCACGCGAGCTATTTCGGCTCCGTTGAGACAAAATGCAGTAATGTTTGCTAAATTAATGCTCTGTCTTCTTGACTTTGTTAACCGCTTCTGCATTTATTCAACATTCTCGTCTTAGAGTGTTGTGGAGTAAAAATATCAGAAATATGAGCCACATTCGTCAAAATAATTGTGACGGATGATCTGCAGATGTTTTAGCTGCACACATGAACAACTGGACACTGCTACGGTTGTCACAGTTGGCGTAATTCGCACATTGCATTGATGGCTCTCGGGATAGCCACAATTGTCGGGCTAATTTACGACAAGTCCACCACATAAGTCTAAGCATTCACTTTCCCTTCCTGTTTTCCAACATCCTGCAATTCACTATAGATATCGGCCAATGTGCGTAGCAATCCAGTAATAACTTGGTGAGACCAGCGTTTATCAAATGCACATCACCTCGTTAAGAATATTTGAAAACAGGGTCATAAATGCACAGCCTTGTGCATCGCATCTGCATGTTGCACATGCACCAGTGCGACGTTCGACAATTGGTGCTATGCAGTAGAACTGGTCATCATCGCGTCATCCCGCAAAGGTGCTTATGCTGGCTACTGAGAGTTTATCAGGACGCAATTATTAATTATCTAGCCTAAAACGCTACAGAAATTAGCAGTTGTTCATTAATTATCAAGACGCTATTTTTGACTTGTATTAAATGCCTAGCTGTTGCGGCATCAGGCATTGCTATTGCCTCTTGGTCTTTTGCTCACCACTTACGCATTCGCCGGCTGTGTTTTCGTCTCCCTCATTGGCATGCTGTCTTTGCTTACAATAGTAAAACAGTAGTTTAGTGACAGCTACCTAACTGTTAAAGAGCGAGTGCGCCTTCTTGCATTTCTTTGTGATTGATGTGGCTGTTCAGGTTGATTGCTGACTTTCTGTTTGGTGGAGCCATTGAAATGGCGCTCAAGTATGCGTAGGTTGGGTTAGATGAATCTCGTGCCTAGCATGTTGCCTCACTATAGCAAAGGTTAGGTATTAAGTAGTTAAATACAAAAGAATTCCTTGGTTTTTTTCACAAACTAAAAGATTTAGCTTATACATACTAAAAGGAGAAATTCTATAGTGTATCCGGTAAACAATTAGCACCAAGTAGAGCGATGGCAAGCGATCTTTTCGCCGATAACCCAATCCTTTATTAAAGTCTTCGCATCGTAAAAGTATATGCCAATTTTTATTTAAAAGACTCTAGTAACATGAACTTCTCCTGATTTGGTGCGCTTAAATTTGAGCCATCATTCAGATCACTTAATGGTTGATACGATCGTCTTTTTGTTAGCGTTGGCTTTGAATGAGTGGTTCATAAATAGCATTAAAGAATTTTTGCAGATGACTTGAACGTTTACTAGATGAACATATGCCAAGCTAAGGCTAGTTTTGAATCAAATGCTGCAACTTAAAGATTTACTCCCAGTGTCTCATCAGTTAGGATGCAAAATTTGCAAAAAATTGATTCAAGGAATTATGTAGCCTTGCGCGATATCATTAACGTTTTATTTACCAATCCAATGGTGATTGCGCTGGTGTTGATCCATATTGATCAACGGTGTTACTATACAAAAAACCCTTGATTATCTTAGGTGGCAGCAGGAATACTGCTGCATTACAAAGCATTGAGGCTTGGCGATTACAAATCCTTACGCGTTTGAGCCTAAATTAGTGCGTTTAAGTCTTCTACACAATTGCTAATTTGAGTGTGTAAATGGATCGAATGCAGTAAAGCATGTCTAAATCGATGCGCTATCCGCCGAAGAAATGAAAACGCTAATTGGAGTAAACAAAACGTATAAGGACCCTATAAGCGAGTAGAAATGTCAGATTATAGAACAACCGGCAAACTGAGTGGTTGAATTGGAGTAGAATTAATCAGATAAATGATTGGAGATTGAAAGAGCAAACACAAGTAAATGGTGGATGAGTATGCAGGTGGGTGAATGGCATGACCTATAATTGACTCATTTTATCGCTGCCAATGTGCCTATTGGAAGCAAGGCAGATAACTAATGTAAAACACACCTGTTTAGTGTTTCAATTAAATGTTTTGTCAAAATAGGCCAACAAAATGGGGAATAGAATTAATAATACTTTACCATTCATATGGAACTGAAACAGATTTAATGGCTGTGCGTGCGAACAAGACTGAATCAACCCCTACATTAGCATTGCGATGAAATCCGAAATGAACCCATTATGCTAACTGTATCTGAAAATCATGGGCAAATAAAAATTCCGCATTCAAGAGCTCAATCTAGAGCACAAACATTATCGATGCAATAAATTTTGCGCATCAGACAATAAGTGACTGCAGCCATAATGTGCGCTCCATCAATGGCACAAGATGTTGGCTGTGCGTTGGGAAATCGAAGTCACGCCACCAAATCATACACTACTAGTTCGTGCAACTAGTACACAAGATACCAGTGTTGTTGACAGGATGGACCAACTCGTAGACATCAATCTCTCAGCTTCAGTGAGAGTCGTGACTGTTGCATTTTTTCCTCTAAAAAGTCTATTTTGGGCAGAGAAAGTGCCAGAACTTGAGGGATGGGGAGCCAAGGCTTTGTTCCACCACCGCAATGTGTAGCTGATAATTTCCTTCAGCAATTACTTGCAAGCTTGCCAACTTTTAATTTCCACAAGCATTATTTTAATAAAAAGTGCCTGCCCTTGAAGGTAGCACGACTCTTTTATTCGCGCATATTTTAATTTTGTTGCATATAAATGGTGAACAAGTCGATGGGCCAATTTTTTAGTCGCTCTATTTACAAAAGGTAACATCTTGAGCGGAAAGGAGCATGAATCTGGTCATTTATGCATTGGATCAAAAATGAGAGTTTAAGATAAACAGGAAGGCAATAGGATCTCATCAGATTCTTTGATTCCTCTTACGTAATCTTTGCAAAACTGTATGTTGTAGACAACAACGAATTAGATATTGCTTCTTTCCAGATTAGAAGGTCGCAAGAATGCTACTTTAATAAGTACCAGGTTTGAATGCAAAATCCCAAGTCTTTGCAGAACTGTCAGCGTTTTAACATTGTAATTCAAACCACTTGCAAAAATTCGGGTAATTTCGTCAAAGCGCGTTAAATCGTCTCAGAGAAAAAAACTTGCCACAAAAGTTGGACGCAAAGTGTGCGTTTCTTCATTTGCTTTTCCTAGTTCCTCAAACTTATCATACTTCCACCTGCACTGAACTCAGCTTTAGTCCCCCTCCGGCACCTTCTTCCAAATTAATCTACGCCAAGTCTCCCTTAGTGAGCTCCAGTTGTGTTACCACCCATCCTATAGACAGAGGTCAAGGACCGGATTCATAGCTTTAGCAATGTTATCCGTCTTATTTTGTCGAGGCATAATGTTGCTTCAAGCCTCAGGACTTGCGACCAACCTCTAATTTTGTCCTGAACCACTAAATTTTAGTTCCATTCTTTCCTACCTCCCTCAATTACCACCAGAAGTATGAAATTAGAGACAATGTTCCCAGTTTCTACTTTGCTGCCCGCAGTGCGCCCTAGCCCATAACTCATATAATCCACACTCCACCCATTCACTGCTGTAGGAAAGAGGGACAAAATTTACTACTTATAAATGGCCCCTTCCACTCAACAATGGAGTCTGGGCGTCAACTACTCGCGTATAATTACCAAACTTAAACAAGTTAATGGGTAAGTAGATAGCACAGTCGGGCAATAAAAAATTCAACACGCGATTCTCAATTCCGTAGTCAAATCCTGCGCGTTCTTCCCCACAAAATGAATTTACTTCAATTGTGGCACTTGAGATGGCACTCAGCAAGCCATAGGCAGCACCCTCAACACTGGTTAATTATCTTCACTAAATAAGCTTGCTATTTCTAAATTAAGCTAGTACCCGTTCAGTGATAAAATGCTCTCGTTCGAGTGTCAGAATGTAAAATCAGGACTGCACTCGCTGTAGTCTACACAAGAGAGGGCTGAGAAAGACCTGCCTAGAGTTATTCATGGCAGCTGTTGCAAGCTAGTGTTCATGAGCATGATGGCTTGGCCTCCAACCAGTTTTAATTGAGAATAATGGAAAGAAAGGGTCTTTGCCAAGCTTCAGAAAAGCGACAATACTTTTACGCTTGTGCATTAGTTAGAGCTATTATTGAGGATCTTTCTCAGCCCTCTCTCCTGTAGAATACAGCGATCGCGGTCCTGATTTTACATTTACATTTTAGTGAAGATAATTAACCAGTGTCGAGGGGTGCTGCCTATGGCTTGTTGAGTGCCATCTCAAGTGCCACAATTGAAGTAAATTCATTTTGTGGGGAAGAACACGCACGATTTGACTACGGAATTGAGAATCGCGTGTTGAATTTTTTATTGCCCGAATGTGCTATCTACTTACCCATTAACTTGTTTAAGTTTGGTAATTATACGCGAGTAGTTGACGCCCAGACTCCATTGTTGAGTGGAAGGGGCCATTTATAAGGCGTAAATTTTGTCCCTCTTTTCCACAGCAGCACATTTATGCAGGTGATCGCATAGGTCATGGAGGGCATTGCGTTTGAATAATTTGTGCACATTCGATCAAAACCGGGCGTTATGGTAAATGTGAGTCGAAGAATTCCCTCACCGGTTGAACGAGTATGCAGAAACCTACAGAGGAGCTTTCGTGACAGAAAGCGTCACGTGTTGCTTATCACCGATGTTGTTGAGCTTACATGCGCCATTCTCCTTGTGATCTTCGTCGCGGACCTACTCAGCACTCTCTACGCTAGGAAAGCCAAACCCGTAGGTTTTTGAACTGCGCTTCTATCCGTGGACTCTTTTTAAGAAAATGGCAGAATTTTGTCGGTTTAAACCTTTGAGTTTTAGTTTTCTTGATGCTGGCTTATTTGCCATGGCTTTACCAGACAGTTTTCTTCCATTTAATTACGAGCGACAAGCATTTTAAAGCAGCTTTTGAAAATAAATTAGTGTTACCGCCTCCTGCATTCGCAGACGTGAGCCATAGCTACTAAAAAGACTCCGTAACTCTCTGTTTTAATAAAATGCTAGTTTTTTTTTGCCCAACGCAAAATAAATAAATAAACAATGACTTTTTCATGAGTGGTACTAACCTGCATTCACTGCCGTGATCACTGTGTTATTGGTCAAATTTGAACTGGAGAAGGCATTCTTAGAGGTGTATTTTTAGATGAAACAGAGGAAAACCGAAAGAGAAGCGCATTTGCCTTCAGAATATGAGTCAAATTTAATAGTGCCACTTTATTTTTAGTGCAGTATGTGTAACTGCATCTTGCAACCAATCGCGCATGTGGCAGATTTAATATTTCATGTAAAGTGCAGATCCGATGAAAACTGATTCATTTGTTGATGCTATAACCAGGTGCATTTATTTTATTTTTTAGGCGAAGATGCAAAACGACCTTGCAAGCATTTCAAAGAGATCAAATAATCTTGGCGTTGTCATCACTGCCTTCATGGTACAAATCACAAGGCCGGCATCACTCCTAGAGATGGTAAACGATGCAAAATCGGTAGGGCCTCATCAGCATTTCGTGGCTTCTTACTTAAGCAAAATTGTGGCTTTTAGGTCGCTTGATACTTTATTCTCTATCTTCCAAAATTGTTTGCAATCACTAATTGCTTGAGCGACCATAAAATATGCACGGCTAGGGGAAAGGACATCGGTTTTAACACATTTTAGAAGTGAATGGCCTGGTTGTCGTCTTCCACAGACGAAAACCAATATTTTGCTTAAAGCAACACCTAAGCGAAGTATTGCTTTGAGTAGTAGTGATAACAAAGTGTCTTTATACCAATAAATGCTTGCTGCTCCTGAAGCGGAAAATATAAAATGACTCACGTTACTCTGAACTTTGTTAATGCTCAATGTGGTTTACATTTGTTACTGTAATCAGCACGATAAGCCAATTAATAGCTTTCGTCGCGTCGAACACTGTTAAGTTGACATTTGTCTGCGATTAAATCACACTCTAAATGATTTTGAGGAGATGTACTAATGACGGTGACATTCGTCATTTGAAACTAGTGCAATGGTATTGTGCATTAAAATGCCATAACTTTATGCAATGGCAGCCATCGTAATGAGTTCAAACTCTAAAGTAAAATTCGTGGTTTGTTTTTACAGCCATTGCTATATTTTGCAGCCAAAGCACTGCAAATTTAATAGCAACTTACAGTTACAATTTTGGAGAATTGGCTAGGTCTACTTACATTGTCATGCTATCAGCTAGCATCCGATCCATCCCTTCCGTATTTGACATAGTTACAATGCAAAAAAGGACCGTCGCTTTTAACCTTTAAGAACGAATCGCAGCCCATCGCTAAAAAACACATGGTTTGGAGCAACCTGATACAAGTACAGGCACAACGTACCTGCAGCACTAGTAGTCAGACATGCAAACTTCACATAAGCACAAAACCCCAACTCGTGCTTGTGAATTTAGTACGGCATTGTCGGTTGCATATCTGAGCCAGCGAACTGTGCACTGGTCTACACAATCTTCGTGCTGCTGCTTGTGGAATTGCGCACCAAATCGCCAGGAGCCCAAACCATCGCCCAATTTGTAGGGCGTCGCTTCGGCGTGGCTGCTCATATCCTCACTATCGCTCTTAGCTTCCTTGCCAGCCTCTACACCCTCTGTGGCAACGTCATTGGTGAGCGATTCCTGTCTTCCTACTTACCTTTTGTTAGTAGTGCGCGTTGTATTGCATATGACTGTCATGAGAGCCCGAAATCAGCCAGTTTAAAGTTGCTGTCAAAAGTAGCTGTGTTGCGGATAATAAGATGCAGAATGCCATGTAAAAGAATTTGCAATGGGTCTTATGCGGCAATGCCATTAAGCTTTAACAAAAGGCAAAATGCACGACAAATAAGGCGACGCACCAGCGTCATTCGTAATGGTGCGAACCAAACTCCCAATTGGTCTTAACTGACTAGTTAATTCGGCAAGCAATTTCTCTAAAGGACAATTTTTAAACTCCGCTAATAAAATTAGGCCAAAATCAGCCATACTGAGGCGATCGGAAAGATGTGCTGAGTCCTAGATCTAACCCAAAGCAGCATCAATTTATTTGCTGAGTAGATTTAATGTACGCGATCCATGTTAATGCACGAAGCATTGAGGAGCAATAAACAACCTGGTTAAGGTTTCGAATTGCCTTGATGACGCTTGTGCCACCCTAAAACATGGAAAGTGGCATCAATCTCTTTGAGATAATGGAAATTTGACGTGGGTTCTTGTGCATGGTCAAGACAATTGAGCTTTATGTGCTTTGGTATCTGAAATAACATCCCAGTAGACAGTGAACAAATACTCCTGAACCAAAGTCGTAACTGTTTTACAGGCAATTACCAGAGCACAGGTTCTATCTTAAGCTAAGGAGTTCGCTTAACAGCTGTTGCATTGGAGATGAAGGCATTTGGATTGTGTGATTCAGTCATTGTGCTTTATCAGCAAAATAGAAGTTCTCCAAGTTTTCATTAAGATGGTTGCTACTACAAAAAAATAGTTTATGCGGCCTGGTTGCATTGTTTCCTACATAAATACAGTGTGTGAGATAGTGATGGAAGGGTCAGTTACATATCTAATGCATGCATTGATGTTCACATCTCGCTCGCAGTTTTTTCGAAGATTTTGGATGCCGTGACACAAGATGTGAGCAGGACGGCTATCGTGCCGACCGTCTTCATTCTGGTTGGTGCCATGGTGTTGGTGGCGCGACGCAGAAGCTGTAGTCCCATACTTTGCATTGTTATTACAATTCTCCTCCTCATTAGCGCCTTCTTCATTTTCATTGTGCTACACGTGCCTACCTACACGCCATTCGGTATGTCTACCTTGTGACTGCTGTTGCTATGCTCTCTTCGAGCCTAGTAGTTTGACTGTTTCAAAATATTTTGAATAAAATGAATAGGTGCATGAAATTAGTGTAGTTTGTGATGATGAGGTGGCAATCGCACAACTACAAGCATGCTAAGCCAGCGCTATACAAGACAAAGCAAAGGGAATTCAATCAGGTACAAAAAGCAAAAGTACAACGTTTTGTCATTGTAACCTAGTACAAATTTTAGGAAAATGGTAATATCGCTGGTGTGTTCAAAGAATGTAGCCTTGTATGTCCAGAGGAAAGCAGGGATGATTAAGGCATACAAAAATGAATAACTAAAGTAGGTGAGTTATGATAACAAGGATGCCACTGACATAAAACCAGCAAGGTTCAGTTATGCCATTTCCTAAGCAAAAGCAGTGGCATATTGCTTCATCAGCACAAGTCGTTAAACGGCTAGATCACGTATTTTGGTACCTTTTTAGTTGACACTCACAACAATAACGACCTTCCGTACATTGGACTTTTATTGAACAGGTTCGTAATTGCTCACGTGTAGAGACGAGTGGTTAGTTCACATGGCTTTGGGAGGAAGACACGGTAAACGCAACGCACACAATGTTTTGAGATAAATTTACGACTGCATTATGAAATGGAATGCAAATTTCTGGGGAAAGTTGTACATTTCGAACAAAAATTATCATTACCTTTCACCTTACAACATTATGGGATTATAAATGAAAATATGCTACTCGACTCAACAGTGCTGCAAAAAGAACATAATCAATGATTGAGTTTTGACTCCTGCCAGCAATCTTAAGCTTTATTTAGGTAGCGCGGACAGCCTCTACAAGCTATTGATGTGCTACAACAAGTCAAATTATGGAATCGGGAAATCCTTGATTGTCGGATCCGATGGTGGTTTCCTCAGCAATGCTCTAATTAACTTAATTCGTAAGTTCGTAATCTGTACCACAAGTTGGTCTTTTTTTCTTCAGATAAAGCTTTTATCACCCATCTAGGAGTAGGTTATGAAAATAACTGGCTTTCATGCTCTCCACAAGATCACGTGGTGCTAGTGGTGCTTGATCAGGCACTATGGGAGACTTCGATCAGTTTACCGCCAAATCATGGAGCACTTGGTCTTCTTTTGGCCATCATCATGGCATTTTGCATTCCCTACGCATTTAGCGTTGTCTGTGGTTTGGGATTCCGAGCATTGGAATCAGCCTTTTCCAATGCAGCTCTCCTTAACGAGACGCAAAATGCATCCGGTAGGAACACACCTCCTATGGCTTACAAATGAGCTTTCTGTGCTTAAAACAACCTGCAAATTAGTTCGCCATTTCTCTTAATAATTAGACATGGTAGTGATTATGTGGTACGTTTGCTACTAAATTCGGTTTAAACCGATAAATGCTACAATTCAGCATTTAAAATTATCATATTCATGGGGTCGACATTTTAGGAAAAAAAATTTAAGTTGCTGTTTGTCAAAACCATTCTCGTTATTTTAGATTGTTGAAATCCTCCCGCTTTGCTTGGTTATTAAGCTATATTTATTGACTTAATTGTTGGGTGAGTTAACTCCATTTGTGACCACCAATGAACTCAAACTGGAGTCTTCATGTCCGGGAGGTCATAAAACTGTCCAAGGAATGTAATCGTCAGGTGGTTGAATAACGTTTCGTCAGTAAACGGGTCTAGCAATTTATGCAACCACTTACCCTGTCTCATGTAGATACTCCTCATATGCATTCCGCAGGATTTAGACTGGCTGCTCTAATGTATGCGTGACTGGTTAATTCGTCATTCGCGTGTCGCATATTTAATCTCATAGAACAACTTTAGCTCCAAATTAATCATCAAACGCATGCTGTGTTTAAACCTTAAAACCAGTGGCAAATCAAATTTTGAAGTAGTAAGTAGTAGACGACAAACCTGTCAGTTTGATGTGGCAATACTTATTTATCAAAAAGCAATCACCTAGACCCTTGTTTCACTGTACCACCTTCAAAGTGAATCACATCGTAGCCTTCTCAACAATATGGTTTTTTAGGTCTCGTGTTATTCGCAACTCCGATATATCTTTTGGGCAAGGACGGTGTCTGGATCATGTTCACCGTGATTCTCTTGCTCCTTATAACCTCTTGCATGTTCAGCATCGTCGGCGCCTCATCAATCCTGTACCACGATGTCCTCACTACGTACATCAGAGTGAGATGGTCTAAACGATGTTTTTGACACACTCATATACTTTTATGCTTTTGATCACTGAGAATAATGGGTGCTGTCCGACAGAGTAATCAAGACTTTTTTTCCAGTTCCTTTAGACTAGGTCCACTCCCATGCCCGTTTTGTGTGAGCCCACTTTAATTCTATGCAAGAATTCGGCAAAATTGAATATCAAGTACAAAGAAATGTTGTTAGCACTTTATTGAATGTAATGATGTTAGCTTAGCAAAGAAAATTGAATGCTATGCAATTTCGGATGGCAACATTGGTAAGCAATGCTATTGACCCTGCCCCAAAATGTAGATTATCGAAGCATTGGTCGCTTCAACATCCAATTCTCATGTTGATCACTAGTCAGTGGAATGAGGCGAAATTTGTGGTGCACACTTTTAAGATAGGCAGGTAGTGTACCTCCATTTTTAAAACCGACACTACTTCCAACTTCCATTCGAATTAGAATTCACACCGGTAATTACGTTTGAACATCAGTTTTGTTGCAGATATTCTAGCATTCCGTTGCAACACTTTGCGACGCATCAGAATAAGTGGGCAATTTTTTGACAGGATCGTGAGAACTTTCATTCTCAACTTGGCAACCTGCAGTTTAAATCAAAGGTTGAAGCTCGTAATTGAGTGTGATAGTGTTTTATCAATGACTGCAGTGATGCTGTTCTCCCTTTAGCCCTTCAAGAAGCAGGTGGATGGAGCAACGTGTCTCCTCTGTGGAAAGCGCCGCGGTCATCTCGCAAGTCGACGCAACATTTGCCGCTGTCGCAGCATGCTCGAATGTGCAGCATGTCACACTGACACCTGGTACGTCAATGTCATAGGCTCGATATACTGACCTATGGCTCTGTTGATCTGCACTGAGTGACCCGTAAAACACCGCATTCAAATATTTTGCTGCATGCATGCACACACCTCCTAAATAATCACGATTGCTACGCTTAGAAGACAGAAGGCAGGTCCTGTTTTCTAGAGGCATTATAACCAGAAGGAAGAATATGAATTGTAGAGCCAGACTAAAAGAGATCACCAAGTCATTTATTGTGTTATACAATTGCTTTAAGTATCAAGCTGGGGACGAAATGTTTTGCCTTTATTACAATATTGCTTTCTGCAAGGCAACAAGCATTCTGCTTATGAACTTAAAAACCAAATTATCTTGTAATTTTAGGCAGGTAGGCCTGAGAGATGCCGTTTTTGCGCTTTGAATTATATGCCTTAACTGACAGTCAATTAAGTCAATGACCCAAACCTAGAAAGTAGTTCTAAAAATTGCGGCGAAAGTAGCACTGTTCCATTGAAAATGTGCTCACTTTATTCAAGGTCTGCACGTACGAAAATAAGTAATTCTTGCGTGCTTTCCATACCAATAACCCTCACCTCGAGACACAGACCCAATCCATTCGACAAATAGTTTTTGCATGACAGGAGGGCAACTCTTCTCTCTTTCCATTGTTTTGGCAGGATCAAAGAGGAATATAGGAACAGACCAGCTGCAACGCTAGTGTACGGCTGCCAGACACACGGTGCATTCCGCGCCTACACTGACAGGATGGAGAAAAGCGTGCTGCACATCGCCTTTACCGTGATAACGGGAATGATACCAGTCTGCATTGCCTTTCCTGATATAGGAGTATGCTTTCGTCTCTATTTGTCTAGGACATTGTGGCTATGACACTGGACCACTGCTGCCCAACTAATGCGGTGCAACATGGCTGAATCGTAACGAAAAATTAAATTTACAAATATTTACCGCCTACTCTCTGCCCCAAACATTGATATAAGAAATCAAAGTAGAGCAAATGGTTTCATGGAATGAAAATGAGGTCTACAATGTAGTGCCTGAAATTAGCAGCATAAAATGGGCAAGCGGACAGATATGGCAAAATGGAATCATTCAAATGTCCTTAGAGGGACACTTCGAGAGCACATATAAGGAACAGCATTTGGCGCCATACCTGATTCGGCAATAGCTCAAACTAGGTCACTGTTGGGGCACCGCAATTTCTCCACGCCAATATGGCACACCTTCTCCAATGAAACCGCACACCATTTAAGACTTGGAGAACTGATACATTTATTTCAATTTGGGATGCAAGCAAATCTACTCACTTAAACTAAAATAAGACGACTGCCTGTTTCGGAATTGGGTTGTTGTAAGCAAAAGACTAATTGCACCTAACTGATGCGCCATGTCTTCAAGTAGCACTGCCTGCCTTCCTCTTTCGACAAAACACATAATTCTTGAAACGCAACAAACTGATATTAAGCTACACTAGGTAAAGATTAACATCCTGAGAACAGCCCAAAATTATGTTCGTTTTAGCTGTTTTACCAAAAAATGGACGCAACACATAACGTTATTTTAAAAGTTAATAAATTGCTCCTAATGCTCTTAATTTTTGTGCAACAAACGCCAAAAGCTTAGAACTGCTTGTGGACTGAATGATTGGCTCACTATCCAAGCAAATGTGAAACTGATTTAAGATGTGAAATGTGTTTCGTTAAAAGAAAATGCATAAATCTGATTGCCTTAATCCCACACAGTTGAGGCTGGTAAATCCACTGCATAAAGATCCAATTCTAATAGTTTAGATCAGCGCTGTATGTCGCTTATTACAAAGCTGCGTCTGGAATTGGAGACTAGGCCCTATTTTTCCACCAGAGAAATAAACTTTCGCTAAAATGGAGGATGTTGCAGGTTCTGCAAATATCTGTAAAGAAACTTCCTGATGTTACCTGCGTTTTGGGGCAGCAAGGCAACTTAGTACCTATATTTGCGCTTTAGGTGGCGGATATCCTATGCTTCGGTCTATGTACACCCTTTGTGGGGTGCCTTTGTCTCAGCATTCTCTGGGCACGTCTCTCCAAAGCCGCACTTCTAATTGGCTACATCGTTAGTGCAGCGAGCTCACTCACCATCTGGTTTGTGCTTAAATACGCCTCGTCTATAGGTGCGTTGCTGGCACTTTGCGCTTTATATGTAAACTTAGATGGATGGAATTTTTCCTGCGCAATTAATTTAGTACACTTTAGTTAACTGACGGCTTGGAAGGAAAGCAGGGCTTATTGCACATTAAATTCATTGCAAAAATGGCTCTATGCAAGCTAATGCTCATGGTCTAGGTAATTGGAAGGCACTTTTAATGTCATCATTTTGGGCACATAGACTAAATGTCCCACTGTCCCAGTAATTAGGGAATAAGGAGTTGAATAGCAGCTTATATGGGCTTTACTAACCAGGTGGAAATTCTTGTTTCTAATTCCTTCCATTTTCGTTTTAACCCCAACCAGACGCTAAGCAGACTAAGCTGATAGGATTGGGAGTGGCATTTTTGGGTGGCTTTCTGTTGCCCACATTAATCACTCTTCTCCACACCAAAACCATTGCACCTGAGGTAGCGCCTGGCGTGTGGGGCTGTGTACAGGAAATCGACAATCCTCTCGTTCCTTGGCCTGAGGTCTTTACTCGGTAGGTTGACAGAGCCATTGATTTTGCAGTCGCACCTTTTAACGTCTAGTGGCGCCTGAAAGAACAAAAACTTACAATTATATTTTTAAGCATTTCTATAATGATGTACCTTCCAACGTATTGCTTTTGTCCACATCGAAATGTCAACACTGACCGACGGGTAGACAAGCAGATCTGCGTTTTTCCACGCGTCTAAGCGAGAAGAAGCCCACCCTGTCGGAGGTACACAGAGCTCTAGCGCCACTGCGCAATTTGATCTGGGGCATCGCCATTTTCAATTTTGTCGTATTTCTCGGTTTCTGGCAGATACTTGGACATGCCATGCAAACACTCGACTTCGACTGCTTCTGCTTCTCCGTATGTGTCGCTTTGTGATTCAAGGAATTCTCTTTAAATAATGAGTGGTTATTATTCCAGTGTCCAAGGATTTTATCATGTTAATGAAATCAGGCCTGCAAGCGCTGTAGAGGTGCATTACTATTCAGTCTGCTTACACTCAAGTGAAAGCATGATATTTGTGAAGGTATGTGTTCTCTAAACTTCACACGACTTCATCCATAACGTATGTAACGGACGTGATGAGAAAGACGTGGATATTTCAATTTGAAAATTCCAGTTGCATTTGGCTGTGGTGATCGCCATTATACTAACTGCATAGCCTATTTTAAAAGGTGGGATCTATTGAGATCTGGACATACCTATCCACTGCCTTCTGCCTCATCTTTCCTCTGATGCCTCTGGTCTCTCATCAAGGAGTATATTTGAGGTGCCAACTGCGCAAGTTCCGGATGGTGATAAGGTAGTGCCATGCTGCAGCTGAATAACGGCTTCGTTTAGATTAGCTTACAATGACAAATAGGCCGCAGTATTTAGTGCCTTTCAGGCACCATTTTGTGCATGCGATTATCAACACTGACTTACTTGCATCACGCTTTCTTTGAATTCATTTCGCACGATTCTCCTTAATACCATATTTGCGATTTCACTACTATTGTTGGGAAATTGCGCCTTTGTTCTACAATCTACCAATTGTGCTGCAGATGGGAGTAATGCGAGGTTCGCTGTTTTCCAGGCATTGGATATCTAAGCTTCGCCTTGAAAGGACGCATAAATCGTAGACGTTGCTACATTAGAGGTAATGAACTTGTCACTGTTTCCAGAATGTCGGAACAATTAATCAAAGCAACATCAGCAGCTTTGCGCACCAGCAATTACAACTGATTATACCCGAAGCATTCTTTAATGCCACAAACAAGCGATAAACCAATGAATTCACGCTGAATATTTTTGGTACCTTCAACCCCTCCTCTTTGATACAACCACATCAGCGGCTGTTGATCTCCACATTTATCTCAAAAAAAACTTTAATTTGCAGCTGGCTTCTGTGCATGACCTTTTTAAGTAATAGGTTTGGGTATAATGGACAGCTAGACCCGAAAGCATGTAAAGCGTGTTAGGAAAAGGGCTCATTCATACGCATCCACGAGGTCTTATCTCGTGGCAGACAGTATCTATCTTGAAATAAGATAAGTTAAGAAAGAAGCGAGTTAAAGCAAATTAACGTTTTTAATGGATCGCTAACAAACATATTACTTCCCAACATGTCATTCGTACATCAATCTTATTAAGCAACTTGGAACTGAACACACTAACTCCTATTGGGCCGAATTGGCAAGTATTCACGCGGTCTAGGATAAGACAGTGCAACAAAGTGCGCAACGACAGTACTCATAACGCGTATAATGCTAAATGTGCTGTTAAAGCGCCAATGTACCCTCTAATTCAATAGAGAACCTGTGCAAATTAAATAGGGTCAAGTGAATAGATGCGCTTTTGGCCTGCACATAAGATCACACCACATCAGAATGTATAGTGTTTAGAAAATATTTAGCCAGAAAAATTCGTTCAAAAAGGCTGCTTTAGACTAAAGACAAGACCGTCAAAGCTGTTAGACAAAATCATTAGTACTATTTATGCCACAAAAATTTGCGCAGCCATTCCATAGCAGTAATGGCTAAAGAGGCTAAAAACCCCAAAGCTTCTTTATATGTAAGCTATAGACTGCGTTTTGTAGCAGCTTAGGTACAGGAGAATCCTCATTTCAGATGTGTAACTATCTTCGTAAGGCATGGAATGCCAAGAAAAATGGCCACTTGGATAAGTGACCATAGGTTATACTACCCAACTTCTCCTAACTACTATTTGTTTGTAATTTGGGTAGCAAACACCATGCTGAGGTAAGCAACTTCTCTTGTTTAATTTGCGACACAAAGCACAACGCAGCATTTTATGCCCAACATGCATTATTCCCTTATCCGATTAACCACGTAGTTTCGACTCGAGATGTTGGCATCGACATCCTGCTTAGCACCTGCATGCACCTCGTTGACATACACAATTCTATATGCTAGCTACAAAGCGATTCATAAACCGTGGCCGAACGTTTCTCCCACCTCAACAAATAAGCATGTTTGTGCTATGAGTAATTTCTTTAAAGAATTTGGCAATTCCCACGACTTAAAATGATGCATTATACCGCCATAAAAACATTTCAAATCTGTTAATTGCGGGTCGTTTTTCGAAAGACCTTTATAACATTACAAAACCACAAAATTTGGAACCATAAAATTATCGTCAACGTTATGCATGCGTCAGAGACATCGTCTTGAGCACTGTGAAGTCTTCTAAAAGATCGCGTTCTAGCAACCCCACCCCAACAATTTACCCAGTTAATAAAGTTTGCTTTATGGCGCTTGGCGCACCATCTTTTTTATTCCATCAGTATGGAAGACGGCAAATGGTCATTGCAGAGACTAAGATTCAGAAGGAATATTACAAGATAGTCAATCTTATTTGATGTGTCTGTCATCGCACTTATAATAACTGCAATAAATCAAAGCTGATGAGCCGCGAGAGATTCTAAAGTGGTTTTAAATAATCCTTGGAAAACTGCAAAGATCCACCGCATTTGAGTTCATTCTCGCCTTTTAGTGTTGCAATCCTTAAAGTAATGTTAGGCATGCTGATTTGTAGCTAAGATAAACCTACGCATACAGTCACTGCGATGGACATTGGATGGGTATTCATTACAATAAAATTGGAACCGTTATCATATAATGGTTTTAATTGCACTGCACATTCGTAATGCAGTAGCCAACTTGGACTTGAGCTTAATCTAGCCAAAAGCCTATATATTCATGACATCGCTCCTGCAGTAGCAGGGATGACATGCGTTAGCAAGAGATTTGTTGTGCTTTATGCCCCAATTTTAGAGTTCGTCAGCAAAGTACCACCAGGGCTGTGCACAATTGAACCTCGAGAAGCAGAGAATTAGAAGTTGGACTAAAACGGGCCAAAACGAGAACGACTTAAAGGACGTCCTTCCACTGCAGACTGCACTATTGTCTCATCTGCTATTATTCCTGCGAATTCGGTCCGTGATGAAACTTGGGCCAAGTTGGCACTTTTATGGAACCAGCAAATAGTCATTTCTAGACAATCACTCCACCTATATGTATATGGCGAAACTTCAAAACAACAAAACCTCCGTGTTGAACACTTTGTAGGAGAGGTATTCTTCCCACCCATCAAATAAGCCCCAATCTTTGTCGCTCCCTTCATTCTTGGGTGCAAATCACTTCGTTTGACTGCAAGAACAATGAATCTGTCAGCAAGTCGAAATTTATGATATGGTCCGCCATGGCATTGGGGAGCGAATTTTGATATTTCCTTACGCTATCGACTTTTGCAATGAAGGATATATTAATTTAAATTTAGTAGCACTGGCATGTTAACGGAACGCTACGTATGCGAGTGTGAATACCATCCACCTATCTCACCGTTTTATGGTCTACGTTATGTTACATCGCAATTATCCAATGTGCATATATATATATATATATATGTATGCTACATCCCGAAATGTGGTAAAGTTTAAATACGTTATTATTGGGGGTAAATGCGCCTTTCAAAGCAATAAGCTGTGAAACTCGTTATTGTGCTTAAGGTGTCAACTTTTGCAAAGTCTGTCTGGGCACTTTCTTTGCGGCGCAGAATATTTTATGAAGAACCACACATCCAGAAGTGATAAATGAACAATTAGAATTTTTTAAAATATACGTCAAAGCAATTGTAATTTTCTTGTTCATCTTTCAAAAGCGGTAAGTGGGAAGGAAGAATGCCTTTGCCTTGAGAATTGCGATGAACAAGTCGACGATGCTCGTCCAGTCACAGACTCGTCATGAGCTGACTCCATGTCACGCGGATGATCGCCATCGTACGCATACAATACTGGCAGAAACGCAGTTACTAGAAGGCAATGTAACTTAGCCAAGGACAAGTTCACCCCCATAGGGCGTCGAACTTTGGCAGTGCGAGGCAGCAGCATCTTTGAATTAACCAAATTGCACTTAGGTAAATGCTCAAACTTGGTGTAAAAAGGCAGCGTTGCACACACAAAGGCAGGAGAGGATAGTGAAGCACGATTAACAGAAGTCGCATAAACTGATGGGAGTGCAAAACTGCACAAGCATGGGAATGGTATATAACACTGGCAAGGGGTGAAACCTCGCGCACACAGATGACACCAATGCAAACACTGAGAGGTAGCATCCAAAACATCGTGATGGAATACTCATGGCCTCTAAATTATTTCAAACCTTAAAACAAGATTCATAACTGCACACCTCCTTGAACCACATTACATAATGGCAAGGATGAAGGAATTAGGGTGTAAAGCAAACAGCAATCAGCTTGAAAATGTCTAATGGTGAGATGCATCATTTTTACCAACTTCTAAGAAAAAAATTTAAATTGCACTGACAGGAGTTATGGCAGTCGTGAAGACCCAGCACTTGTATAATTTATGCCCTTTGATTGCCTCGGCTTAAATCTTAGTCTTCTTTTTCTCACAATATATCCATTCATCGCAAGTATTGCGTTTTGCGCCCTCATAGGGTTACCGTAGTTGACGGAACCTATGAATTGAAGCACTGCAATCAATAGAGAAGTGAAAATGTTAAGGGCAAACGACCTGACATCGGCACTTGCCAGAGCAATTTCTTTGCTTCCTAACACTGTCATTCTACATTTTCGCGCTTACTACTCGTCAAAACAACGAAGACAGGTTAACTATGTCCACTGCATCGCTCCTTTGCGGGATGTGGTTGACATATGAGTTGGATCCTCCAAGACCCTTATCACTGGGTCACGGCCAACAGGTCGCTCGTGAAGGCAGGCTAAAACTTGGGCAAGCCATGACTTCCGCTGCTGGTGGGGCCAAAAGGAACAAATCTTATCAATAACATATTTCAAAAGAGGCAGGTAAAAGGTAAAAGGATGTAAAATTATCCTATCTAAACTAAGGACATTTGAAGAATCAAAATATATCATGACAGTGGTGACTAAAAAGGCAATACCCCTGCAGGAGAGGATTGCAAATGGCTTCTTACCTGTGCCACTAGGTACAACGCCTGATACTGAAGGTAGCGTAACCTTGTTCGGTTGAACTTATGAATCCTTGTCTACGTTACCGGAGACCTGTTGTGGCTGCTGCAGTAAGAGTTGCTGAAAGTTGTAACAAGGCACCATAAATATCGAGGCTTGCGCAGCGAATCCCAACTTAAAGGCTCTGGGAAGTGGTGGTGCATGTGGAAGTTCAGTGGACTGAATCATTATAAAGTTAATTCTCACGGTTTCTATGCTGAAGTAATAGTTAGCGTTGTTGCTTATATTTGCAGCAGGAATCTGCCCATTGCGGACCGATTTGCTGCGCGCGGTGATGAGAACTTAGCTAGATAGATTTATATGGGACAGCAGACAGCTGTCAGCAAGTATTTTTAATTTGCTGTTGAAAAGGCTAAATCTGTGCATATGTTTTGGGGTTCTGCAACATTGGAACAGATGACTGCATTTTCATCACAACTACTGCCTCAATGCATGACCTTAAAAGGCATTTGCGACTTTAGTGACTCATTAATGCTTCGTGATTATTTTGGTCGGACATTTCCCTTAGGCGATCACCGAACGCATTGGTTGATATCGCCAATGGAGCATGGCGCAGGAAGGCATCAGCCATGGCCGCTACTGGTAGGAGCAGTAGCAGTCGTAAAGGGATTCACTACAAAAATCGACAGCTATTTGGGGTCTATAATCTGTTAGGGGAGTGCATTTTAACATCCAAGGGGGACCGCAGCAGGGCTCGGATTTAGGATTAACAGCGCCAAGTAGCCGCTGATTGTTGGCCCTATTCTGGCTGCTTTCATAATTCTCTCAAAATGTTTAACATTAGCCCTAAGTAGCAGAAATCATCTGGTCACTATTCGAATCAATATTCGTTAGCACAAGTCATTAGTCGTGTTAGGACTACGTTGCGGAACAAATTTTAAGTGCTCACGATAATGAGAAAATTCAGATAGAATCGATCGATTAGCCAATTTCTCTTAAATTAGAAAATTTGCTCGTGACACCATCTTTGACCCCAACTTAGGAAAGGAGTGGATCGTGAAATCGTTTTTGAATTTTGTGGGTCGTCAAAGCTCCACAAAAAGTCAAATCTATCAGTAATAGATGGAATTTTCTGACAAAACCGATCATGGCTCCACCACACCAAAAGCGGCTGCGGCCTTTAATAATTTGCTCTAGCTGGGCTATTTGATAAGCGCACAATTAATTGACCATAAGAAAGTTCATTCTAAAATGGTTTGCAGCGATGTGGGTATCCTACTGACAAAATTTAGAGACACAAGCAGAAAATATGCCATATCCGAACCTCTCCTGCTCCACATGCATGGTAGATAGCAGATCCAATCCCCCACAACGAATACTTAGGTATTAATATTTTGCCCTTCGTGGATATGGTAAAATAGATGTGCCATCTACATCTGACTCAATTTCCGAGACTGCTATGTCTGCCACCACAAACGCAATTTAAGTGGACATAGATATGTAGTTGCCACCCTGCATTGGAAAGTCTAACCCATTCTATTTGGCGTATGGCTCCAGTGTTTAATGCAATAGCTGCCTGTCTTCTTGACCTCCTGGTGCTTTTCATGACCCATGAAGGACCTTGTACACCTCTACATGGCAGAACCTTGAAATTGTTATTTTCTTCATTCATGCATAAATTTTATTTTACACAGACCTTTTAAATTCAACTTGATTTTGTGCCAAATCTCGATGTTATCACCGACTCCCGCCATTCTCTGTCAACTGTCCAAGCGTTGACTGCAACATCGAGCTTCTGTAAAGAACTGTCACAAGCGCATTCTGATGGGCACAACTGCATGGCTAATCTTTAATTAGTAAAGCTGCTGCAGAGAAGTGTTGATTGCGTTGAAGCTAATCAAGTAGCTCTAACGGCATGCGTTATTAGGGCATTGAATTAATGAGGAGTATGATAAACCATTGTACACCACGCGAAGCTAGTCCTTTGTGCTGGCAGTGCTTGGTCTTACCTGCTTAAAAAGAACGGTTTTTGCTTCTGACTTTTTACTGCAGCTTTGTGTGCCGGGCGCAATCAATAATAAAGGCATCACATTTGACGGTCATTTCAAGTTCTACCCCTTAAGTGCCCCATTTGTGTCACTAGGTTTGTGTGCCGTTTAGACAAACCTCTTATTGATATATGCAAACACATATGAATAGATACAGAAAGGGAATTAAATGCTCTCGCAACACGGGCTTTAAGCTCATAGAAAAGATGGAACCAGCCATCTCTGCTGTCAGTTGCCAGTGGGTCTCGAAACTGCATTTTCTACTTAAGTGGCATTCAAACTTCAACTAAACCTAAGAATAGTGCACGAGGTCTTCCAATAAAAATATTTTGGCATGCATCACGAGCAAAAGTCGGTTTTTGGTACTGGAAGGTTTATTTTATTATCACCGCAAGATGCCGCTGTTTTTAATTCCCTTATGCGAAATGATGCACTTGCTCTCATCATACTTCAAGAGAATTTGCCAGTAATCAACGAAGATTTTGCAAAAGCGCCAATGTTACTGTCTCCACATTACCGAAGTCATTTTAATAAAGCGCAAAACATGAAACACGACCCAATTATAAACGTTGTCTCTCGTTCTTTGTTCCACCATTTGTAATTAAAAGCGGTAAAGTACTTTCTTAGTTTGCATGTGAAATCCGCCGCAAGCCAAAATCAACTGATTTTCGAGTTATGTATCAGTCAACACATACAGCGATTTGAGTTCACTTACTCCAGTCAGTGGTCGATTTGAAGGCTCTTGCTTGTTTTCCTGCGGTTTTTTTCTAGTCTCCTTAGCGCTATTCGTGGCGAAGGGATTTGGCAAGTTACTTTTCCGCATTCGCTGTAAGATGCTTACATTTGTTTTTAACACAAATAATATTTAGATAAAAAAGAAGTAGAGGAAGCCGAAATGAAATCTAAGAAGACTTGCACCCGGAAGGAGAGTTGAAGAGGAGAAGATCTCGTGTAGACCTCGCAAGATTTTATTCAATGCCTAGTATAGGTCTGGCAAGATGCACTTCTATCCTGATACTACCATTCATTACCTCGGTAGCCGAGGGAAGAGGAGTAACCACTTAATTCAGGCAGCTAACAAGGGACATTTGACCACGAATAAATAAAGCTCTACATTTCTTTATCATCTGCCTCTCTCTATGCCATTGACCAATTTAAACTGTGCAACCTCTGCTGCTGAGCAGAGAAACCTTACTATACTTAGATGTGTCCCTTTATTTTACCAATCTCTTCCTTCCTTTAATAATAAACATTGAGTTATGAATGCTTCTGCGTCCAATAAGTGCTTTTTCCTTCTTTATTTACTTGTGTATTTCTAAATGCCTTTTCATATTCTGCCTGTTTTTACACTGCCAGTCGCACTTCCTCGTAAGTCTGTTGAAGCTTTAGGCATGCAATTTCTTACCAATCATCAAACCTTTCGGCTTGCACGAAAGGAATACAAAGCCAACAAAAATTACAAGGGAAGATTGCTGGAGTTGCAACTTTGAGCCCTTGCGTGGGTGTCTGTGATACTCCATTAATCATATAATAGCCAAGGTAGTAGGGATGTATCAAAAAAAAAGCCTTACAATATGAAGACTTATCACGTCCTAAGCTAAAAAGAGGAAACAGGCATTATCTCTGTCTCTGAACTATGCTAGTTGGGCAGAATAGCAGGGCTAATCGACTTCAGTAAAGAAGATGTCAATTAATGACCTTAGCTTATAAACAGCTTAGCGATTCTTGAGATATCAGGCTATACATTTCTTTTGTCATTAAAGAAATTATTTAAAATTGCAAGTGTCTGATGAAGAACTAAGTAGGAATGGTGACCTTTAGATTTAAGCTTTTCCACACCTTAGCAAAAGCCGGTTAGCACAGTCTGTCAGAATCGAGTGAGGATGGCATTTGATGTTGTGCATTCCTCAGGTCGAGCTAAGATTAGCAGCCGAGTTAAACACCAACAATAGGAAACGACAATGCATGGCTGATATCCTTTAAAATGGCGGAATCAATGCTAATAAAAAGGGCTGAAATTCCTCCGATAGGTAGGAATTAGTCAACCAAACTAGGTATTGCTTCTTCTTTTACCAGGCACATTGATAGCTCTCTTCAGTATCGGCTTTATTTCTACAGTTGAATCCCATTTTCTCATCAGCTGCCAGATTACAAAGGTGGGATAAAGACGGGATGGATATGAGATAGCTGGATAGAGGTTGCAGGCAGTCCTGCACTGCCTCACACTGTTGGCTATTTGGCATCGCAGCTGACGAATTTGAAGTATTAATGGGTTTACATACCAGTACGCCAAGCCAGGAGCCAAAAATGAGTATACAGAAGCAAGGACTGGACTAGTAAATCAGAATAGCTACAGCAAAATCTATTTTGGCCTATCTTCCTTCCCTTATTTTTCACTTGTTGACAATGGCGTTCCGATATGCCCAACACAAACCGGACGCCGAACCGCTGCGAACTGGAATGCTCTGCAACCCAATAGTGCAGTAGTTATTAGTCGACCAAAATTTCTCATGCCAAAGGAAATGACATCTCCACTGGTTTTTGTCCAGGATTGTTCTTTATTCTTTAATAAGGAGTGACTCATGCATGAACCGTTTTTATTTGTCAACAGTTCATATGCTCAGTTAGATTAAATTGGAATATCAACTCATTTCGTGGGGCAACTGACGATTTTTAAAGCAAAATTTCGTAGGAATACCAGCCACTGTGTCGCATTCTGTTTCTTTAACTCGAGCATTGCAAAAATAGGGCCACAATAAGAGCGCGCGTTAAGTATTGCTTGCCACTCAAAAAGACAGCATTTTATCTACCAAAATGTACGCCTTAGCAAATGCTCACATCTGTCTATGACAATGCGAGGTCGCTGTTACCTCATTACATAGACATGGGACTCACCATGAGCCAAGCATTCACTTGCGTTAGTACTACTTGGCCTTCACCCTTTCTTCTGGCCTCAATTTAAGAATGTGCTTCAAAATCAAAAGAGGAAGATTATGGAAAAGGAAGGCGCTAACCGCTAAAATGAATCGGAGTGCGGATATGATAGTATATAGTAATGTGGCTGCAGCGGCCGAGATTGAATTCTTCCCCATCAACCAGTGTAAAACTCGACCAGTAAAAAGTGCTGCTGGGCCTACGGTGATGCCGTGCCTATTGTCGAGAGGAACAGGATTTCCTTAAGTCATGACTTGGCATTGGGATGCATTCGATTCTGCCCCTCATCATTTAGTGAATGCTAATCGGATCCGATCTCAATTTCACTTAAACAAGAAAAGGGGAGGTTGCCCTAAGTTCTGCTTCACCTTATTACATTTCATGGAACATCACGGAAAAACTATCGGTTGAGGCGGAAATTGCAAAGTCGGAAAGGAAAGGAAGAATTAACTAAATAAGCATCCTCGCCAACTTTAAGCCATTATCAATAGCGAAACAGCGGTTTTCGCAACGAAGCAGGCTTATAATCCTCAATCCAATGCCAATATCGATGGACAATTTAGTTTAGTTAAATCACCCGTACATTACTCTAAGTTCGTCCAAATTGAAATGAAAAATTAGAATCACTTGGACGCTGTGGTGAGCATTGCTTTATACCTTGGCATTTATCCTTGCAAAAGAATTCAATCTAGAAAACATCATTTTGTGCGATGTCAGCTATTGTTACAAAAGTTCTTGCGTGGCAGATAAAGAATGCAACTTCTACATTTTGACTAAAACCTACAATCATCGCAAATTGAGCACAAACAAGAGGGCAAAGAGGGTGAGGTTTTTGAGAACACAAAAGACAAAGAAGAAGAGGAGGCAGGTCACTGTTCCACTTCTTCAGCAAAGTGATAGCCAAAGCAATGGCACTGTCAAGTTTGTGGTGGCAGGCATTTGTAAATTAATCCCTTAGACAGGTTAAAGTAGTCATTGCTAGGTAGCACAACACTAAAAATTGATGAAAACATAAAACCACATAGTCAGGTGTCCTGCATACCCAAAAATCGCGCCACATTCACATACAGGATCGCAATGGGTTGGAGAAAGGGGTTAGCGGAAGCCATCTTCGGAATGAAGTGGACAATCATGGGTTCAGATCCATCTAGCAAACTTGGTGCTACATCGATTTCAGCAACTTGTTCGGTTTTGCTCAATTCCAACTGCCTTTCTTGCGATTTCTAGCAGCGCGTAGCGTCATTTCACATACAAACCACTAAATTGACGAACTGAGAACATATTGATTTAACTGCCTTCAAACCCCAAAGCTACCCTCTGTTAAAAGTACAGTATTTTTATGCGTGGATTTTTCGCTTTCCTTAAAAAATGATGTTAATCAAGGTTGTACTTATTGCTTCAAATAAGAAAAAGACAGTGATGCGTGTGGCCGTATATTCACCCACTCATTTTATGGGGCATTTAGTTGGAAGCTCTTAGAGGACTATCAACTTGCTAATACATCTCGTACACTCAAAAAGAAAAACTCAAAGAAAAGATTGCGGAAGTTGAAGTATAGGTGTCTAATTATTTATTAAGTGATTGCGAACGATAGTCAGGAATAATAGCACTCGTAGTGTGTTTGAAGGGATAGAGGTATAGAGAAGGGCATATGCACCAACGACTAGCTCCAGTATAAGCACAACCTTGGTCATGTTCGCCGTCTACCACCATTGCTACGACCACCTCCACGGCTGCGCACACGGCGACCAACATTGCAGCTTTTCCACAGAATACAATCCCCACTTCTGCGCACATTGGGAACCCTTCGCAACCTCACACTACGGTGCTCTCTTTCACGGATACGAACATGGCCAACTTCCCCACTTTATTTCTTTGGCTATCTCTAAATTCTTTGGAACTGACGTGCTCAATATTGCTACCTTATATGCTAGTCGCCTTTTCTCTAACCCTTTCGCGTAACCCACGTGATTGTTGTTTTTTGGCCCGAAACTCGTGCCCGCTGATATCTAAGGATGCATAGTCTGCAAAATCGTAAGTGGCTGACCAAGCCTAAACGCTATAGCTGGTGAGAATTCAGGCAAGCATTTTTGTGAATGGTGACTACCTGTGCCGATGTACAGACAGCAGAGTATGGGCTGGCATTGAGCTGTACTGAACCACTAAACCCACTTCGGTTATTTTCGGGTAGGAATTTCGTTAAACGAAATCAGCCCATTAGGGTCAAATACTTTCTCGCTTGCGTGTAATTTACCTCACTATCGAGTGTGCAGAGATTGGGCTTCATGGCACCCACTGCGTGGCAATGCAATGAGAAATCCTACAAGTGCGACTATAAGCGCAAATGCTTTGATTCTCTTTTTGGCTGCATTGCGTGCTAGTTATATTCAAGGCCTCTTGAACATTTTCCCAAGGGTGTTATTCTTTGTTCCTAATAACAGGGCTTACAACATTTACCCCTTTGGATTTGTGCGAGCAAGTCATACATTGAGACATGCCTAAATTGGATGCAGCCTTCGATCCTTTAATTATCCGAAAATCGGCAACATTTGAAATGCTACATCCTAGTGCACAGAGCCTTTAACGATGTTGCAACAAGCGGTCACGTTGAAAGTAGACCAATATCCTACACATTTGTAAAACTTGTTTTCAAGCTTCTCGGAAAGTACAGGTAAAACCTTTGCAGAAGAACGAACAAACCAATTTGGATGTTGTTTGGAAGAACTACCATCCCTTCTCGGCTGTAGTTTACATTAGTTGAAGTGCTGCAGTAGATGTAAATCGATAGTAGCAGACACAAAAATTTGTGATAGCTAAAATCATTTAACACCGAAAATATTAAATTTTCAATACATCAGGGATTTCATCTCGCAGTTGGGCCATGCTGATTTAGCTACACTTAGTACTCCTTTGTTCTGTAATAGCATCAGCTGAATTAACGATTATCTTTCTTGCTGTTCTGTACCTAAATAATGATGTGTATACAAGACCACTGAAAATAATCGCAATGGAGCACTGAGAGCTTAGATTAAAAGCGATTCACACATATTGACTTAAAATGAATTGTGCTTAAGACCGCGTGTAAACATGCGTGCCGATGGGAAAATACATAAAGATTTTCGACTAAGTAAGCTCTAAAACCACTAGCAGAATGCATCGGCTTCTATTCACGACATTTTTTACTAATTCTTGCAACGTACAGTAATAGATAAGAACTACAATCGTTATTAGATCTCAGTCAATTGGCAATCTGTTTTGAGTCGTCACCTTGCATGCAACTGTTACAGATAATTTCAATACGGTGAATAGCCAAGCAGATATGTCTATGTTCCATAATTTAATTAAAGTTTATGCTTTGGACCGCAATTCATTACTTAGTTTACCTACGGCAAGCATAAATGCTGCTTAATAACTGCTTACCTTGAAAATAATCCAGTATATTGTCTGTCTAGTCGGGATAATGCGACAATGAAGAAATGGGAAGAGGGTCTGTGCAACAGACGCGCATGCGCTGCAGAAGGAACTACGTAGACATTGTTGAATGATATGTATTTTGATCACAAGTGGAAGGCAGATACCTTCTATATGTAGACGTATTCCCACACACCGCGCACCACTGTGTTGCACCAACCACATAAAATGCTTCCCTGTGTCTGTGTATGCGTGCAAGCCATCACTATTTCCGTTAAGAAAATTAATCTATAATTTTTTTGTTTCAACCCAAGAATCTAGATTAGACAGGGATTTCCCTCTTGTGTGCAGCTCAATGTTTATCTGTATGCAGTTGACATTATTTTCATGATTTCCCTTCCCATTTTCTTAAATCGAAGACTGCTGCCATCGTGGTCGGTCTGCTACTTGCATTAAAATTATTCCTATGTACACAATTTGGAACATGTAGGACTATCTTATTTAAAGCAATGTGAGTTACTGCCCTATTACAGTTTGCACATCTCTAACTAAGTATATGCAACTTTGAATGATATCTTACTCTTACTAGTTTTGCAGAGGCACCAAATGGTGTGTTTTATCTTTTGTAGTAAATCCAGTCCCAACCTTAGGAGCGACGAATCTAAGTACGTAGGACGCCATTAGGTTCCAAAGCCATAGCAGAGCGTACTAGAGGCAGAGAATGACTTATTAACAGCATGTAGCAATTGTTTGTTAGGTTGAGAATGAACCCTGTAAAAATCATCCCCAGAGAAATCAAGAAGTGGGTTGCAGTGCGTGTGTTCAATCAGTCAGCTATCTACACACTAGCGTTCATTAAATGAAGGACTGGTCTTCCTAGTGATCACTGCTTTCAGCCATTGGTGTTACGCTAAATGGCCATGATCTTGGACTTATTATTGTCTCCTTGGTATGGCTTTAGCTTTCTTGCGCGTCAAGTAAAGAGACGTTAATTCAAACCAAAGGTTCAAAAACTTTACTGCATGAAAAAATTGTTGTTGACTGCCAACGCATCAACACTCCTCAGGTAGGCATCAGTGCTCAATGCTGTTAGTAAACTTCGAAAGAAGGTGTGCAAATGGCAGTAGGATTAAACTGCATGTCTCGGTATGCAAAGTTACCGCAAAGTAGATGGTTAAATAAATACGACTATCGTTGCAGAGATTTGACGAAGTAGTCATTATCTAAGACAATAAACGGCGGTTCTTGACATTTATTGATGCGAATTGGAGCATATTCGGCGTTAAGGAAGCCGGTATAGTGGCTGAAAGTCTCAAGTAATTTGCGTAGCGCACCATTTTGAGGCTGAATGACGAGAACAAGAAGCTTCTTCACAGTTGGCAGTGAAGGATTTAGGCCTAAGGATGGTAAATACCACTCAAATGCTCACGAAGTATTTCATGCATTCAAGTGTTCTAAATATTAATTTACGAAATTATACATGAGCCTTGGCCAGGTCAGATCAAAGGATGAGGAGCAAATTATGAAGTCAGGACACATCCTTTTCAGCCACATCTTTGCCGCAATAATCTCTGCTTACTATTTAATATAATGCACTTTTAGGTATGTCACACAAAAGTAAGTGGAATTAAGAGGCTGCACGCATGCATAGAAGAGTAGTTCACATCAAATCACACCGAGTAAAACTGCATCACAGCGGCTGCCTTGCGGTTCTCATGCAGCAAATCGCAGAACTTCGCCCAAGGATGAGTGAGAATCGGAGGTTAAAAGGCTTGAATGATTTTCTACTGCTAACAAATGGTCCATTTGCCATGCTCGATGACAAGAACAGATTAATGTTGTGCTTCAGAACACTTGACAAGGAGTCATCGGGTTTTTAAAGAGGCCAAGAGGCAGCCTTAAATGACTTTCAGAGCTATTAGAGTGTCTAGAATTGTGAGATGTGATTTAATCCATAAAATCAAAGTAAGCGATTCATGTTATGAGATGAATATAAAGTCCATTATTGTCAGATTGCTCTACGCTGCGTTGAGGAGACTAACGAATTTAGCTAACAACTAAGATAGGGTCAGAACTTGGTCCTTCCTTAGTAAAGGTGCTTACTCAGGTCAATTGTCTAATGCAGAGGGACAGAGCATATCTATTTTTCATAAGGCCAGTGGGAGCATGATAGCTACATCTCGTACAAGAACGCCTCCAATCGCATCATTCTTGGTCACTCCACCGAGTTTTGGCATTTAAATCCGCCTTCTACATGACACCAGATGTCATGTTGCGTTTAACCGCTCGTCGCTGCTCCACTTTCATCCCACTTCGCCAGTTCTGAGTGAAAAGCAGACTCAATTTTCAGGCCATCATGACCTCTTCAGCTCCCTGCTGCAGTTCATGCTGAATTCAAACAGAATGAGAATTGTAGTTTAGAAGACGCAGTGCCATTTTCTGTATGGTTCGAAAACCCTTTTCGTGCTGTTGTCGAGTCAGGCAGAAAGGGCTGTATGCAATTACCGTAATTCCATTGATTCTTGCAGCCTCGATTTTTGGAATTCTCACCAGTTAGTAGGGAAGAATAAGCAGGTCTCCTTCTTTACGAGAGCATATTCCTTACCCAAAAGCATCCCTAACAGTGAAGTATGGCAATTAATTTTGTGGTAAAAGTCTTCTGTGCAAGCAACTTATGCATTCAGTGCAATTAATTAAATGTCTGAACGCACCTTTGATCACCAATTAGCAGGACTTACCAGGCAAATCGCATATTCTGAACGACTAGAGTGTTATGTGTAAGTCGGAAAGTGGGGAGTGACAATCAGTCAAGGACTTGAAATCTGCGTGGAACATGCCTTGTCTATTTTAGGCAAACATAATTCCGGGCGGAAATGACGAGTGTAGAGCAAAGACATCCTTCGTAAATCTAAGCAATAGCCATGAAGTTCGGATTACTTCAATGGCAGCCCACAACCTTTGTTTCATCCCCATGCTTTGTAGACCAAAAATGATTACTTAAACATTACTGCTAATAAGTGATAGAATTGGGTCAAGCATGGTGAATATAGATCTTTAAAATCCCCAATGCATTAAACTGCCCTTCTTGACGGGCAATTTAAAGCACATCACGAAGTACCAGGCATTTGAAGCGAGGCGAACTTAACTATATGTCTACAGTGGGCAAATTTGTGGCCAAACACACGTCGGCGACTACCCCTCCGCATTTTAATCACATGCGGTGTTGAGCACAGATCCTGGAGGTCCTTTTACTCACTCGTTGAATTTACCACAAGCTCTTTTACAAGACTCTGAGCAACTCGCTATTTTTATCCTTAAAATGGTTGTCTTTAGATGTACAGCTTTCTCTGCATCGTTCAGAAACGTTATCTCGGGCCTCGCACACTTAATTCGCGCGCATCATGGTAGGCGCCTTTCATTTGTAGATACAATATGAGCATGCATTTCTGTGCGTATGAGCGTGTACACGAGACTATTGTTGCACAAGCGGTTGTATTTATTCCTATTGATTCCATATCAGACTATTAATAAATAAAGTGCAGTTAGCGAAACAACTCTTATTTAATCTAAATAACAGTAAGATGCAAAATGGGCAATCAAATCCTTTGGAACGCACCACAGTGCTAGGGCCCTATTTCGCGTATGAATGTTGCATTTTAGTAGCAGTGGAATTGCATTGTCCGATTTGCCAAAGGTCTCACAGATCTCACCAGGAGCTCTTGTGGCATCAGAGGGGTAAAGGAAATCACCAAGTTTCTCTATTATTTTTGCCATGCGTCTTCTTATTTGTCAAAATGCCTTCTTTGGAAACTTAAAATAGTCTGGAATCGCAATGCATGCTGTGTGTGCTTCGTTTGATTCGCAAACTTCTCCTGGCTGCTCAGGCATTTCATCGGGTTGCATATTTGTGAGTGAGCGGCTATTAACCCTTGATTGAGTCCCTCTCTCTATGCTGCTCCTTGGCCGAATCTTTGGTCTTCTACACACCTCCTCCCAAATTTGTACTTCATTTTACAATGCTGCAGCCGGAAGAATGGCGGATTCAGAAATAGGCTTTTACTGCACAGAATGTTTTGCAGGACACTCGTCGATCGCAGCGATGTTAGATCATATGAGTTCGGATCATGTCCGTAAGTATACCTTCGGCAATCACACTTATACTGCAATGAGCGGTTGTTACAGTGACCTGGTGTCTCATTGGGTATTTCAGTGAAATATGCAAACGGATTTTTGGGTGCGATAACCAAAAGTTATTTGTTTGCTTTCTAGAGTTCTTTAATGAAATGTCTCAACTTACCACCCCCGGGTGTAGACTTAGCTATGTGCTCTGCACGTAGGCATGTGCTTGACACTGAACAAAAATGCAACAATCGCTGATTCTTTTGCTTTCTCCTGATCACCGTTACACACAAGGATGAAGTTTCGTAAAATCGTTGGAAAATTGAGGTAAAACAAAGCGTTGGGATGTCTTGAAGTGGATGCAGCTAGGGGAATAGGGGTAGAGTTGCAAAAGATGGTATGCTATTGCCGATTATGAAGTTGCAGAATGCTCCATGGCCCAAGTCATTATCGTCAATGATGCAGTTAGTCTATTCTAAAGTGTGCACTAGTCTATGTTTAATGATAACTGTGCAAGGGAAGAATATGCACTGCCAGATGAACTCAATTTAGTCCTTCACCATTCGTAAGGCATCTGCCGTACCAGTAAAAGTTAACAACCATTGGGTTCGCAGTGGAAAAGAGGGATACAATCGAGGTGACGATGAATTAGAGACACTGGGAATTATCGCCGAATGCCCTTAGGGCAGCCACCGAAAGGTGGTAGTCTTCGAGAAGTGTATCAATCGAAAGGCAATAGAATGAATAGGCTTAGCCAAGACGATAAAGTGATTAGAGTCGCTAAAGCAGATAAGGCAAGCTTTGCACTTATCCGCCCTTCGTGATTTACCAAGCGAAAGCTGCATAAGAATTGTGGCATAGGCATGTTTGTGGGAGTAGCCTAGTTTACTGGTCTTAGAACTCAGATATGGGCAATTCATCTAACAATTGCAAGCAACGATTTGTAAGAGACCCATGCTTCTTTTCCAAATTAATTGCTTGATGCAGTCCTGGCTAGATCAAGGAAATATATATCATAAGTTTTGACTAACGTTCATTTTTTTTTTATTAGAGGCAACCCTTAAATTGACAATTCTGCTAAGAACATTACCGAAATAAAAGTTAATACAAAATAGAAACCATCATTCATGATTGTGAAATTCTTGTACCTCGCTACCTACACACACTTTCGACAGTTGTATAAGCTCTTATTAGGCACGGGTCAATCGCCTCGATTCAATTTTCCACTGAGTACTAAACAAATAATTCATAGTTGACACAAGTAATGATCGTCTTTTAAGGCCCAAATTGAAGATGGTGATTTGATTTAGGAGAATCGTCACACTCAGAGGAAAGCACTAAAGGTTGTTTGCAGACCTGTTGACGCCGGAATATTGTACCAAATCCGCATCACATCACGCAGTTGTAATCAGCGAAAGAATTGCAAGTCGGCATTGAACAAGCTGATCAACGATAGATGTAATTTTGCTCGTTGAATTTTTTTTTAGGAGCGGTTAATCTCGGATTCGACACATTACAGCAGCATCTGTGCAAGGAACCTCTGCGCCTTATTATTAATCGAGGAAGTGCACTTGGTGATGGTACTTTGAATGTTGCTTGTCCATGTCTCAACCACCATATGCACCATGATCATCTGCCAGTATGTCCCGTCAGGTACCTTAGACACTTCCACTCTCCACATGCTCCCACCGGATGCAAGTGTGCCACAAGCAATTATATAATATGTATTTAAGTTCCGTTATATCGATCGCGTCAATTAATCCCAACCAAGTTCGTGAATAAGTACATAAAACGCTCTCCTACATTAGATTTAACAGAGTTCATTTACCTTACTTCCTATAAGCACCACTTAAATTAAAGATCGTATTCTAAATAGACTGTACTTACGCTAATAAAGTTTATCAACGATAACAAGCTGGCGCGGATGCAAAGTAACCGATAGAGCGCAATATTTCGTACAAGTAAGCATTACTGTTATGCTTGTGCATGATCAGCCACATCCTGGAGCTACCCCAAAGACAAAGGAGGACAAACTCAATTGGAATATGCGCGGTGCACAAAGTAGGACCTAAGGCTGATAACCCGGCCCAAAAGACAGCGCACTTCGCCACGTCGCGAAGTCAGGGTTAAAGCGGCCCCTTTTTCAATATTGAGAGCTAAGCGTGGTCTCTATTTTGTCTCGAGCTTCTCCCTTGACACCATTCCAATCAACTTATGAGGTCGACCATTACATAATAGTCGGTTGTGTATGAAAAACCTCTACGAGCCAATGCTCTAGTAATCGAAATTCTGTGCAAACGGAAAGATCCTTAGCTTCAACTCGTGTACTCACTTTTTTTGCAATTTAATCGTATCTGACGCACTGGGAAGTCGAGAAAATATCCTTGTTATCACGTATCACCATCTCTGGTCGAGCACATTTCGAAAGATAGTAAAGCCAGCGCACACCATACCTAAGTTGCATCTTCCGAACTGGGTTAGGCCATAATTCTTTGATATTAATTAAAAAAAGAAAAGAAGTAGGGTTAGGGTAAGTAAGATCTGGCTAGGCAAAACTAGAACTGGTGATCTGCTTTATAAATTCGTACGACACCAAAGCATAACAACTACTTACGATGCTTAAAATCAGCGAAAAAGCTACTTGGGCTAATTGATTTCTTTTTATTTTTGATATTAAAGGTTACTGTAATCCATTCGGCAAATTGGCACTTCCTAACTGGCAAAGGGCACGCAACACTTTATGTCTTGTTATCCTCTCTCAGCTTCCAGCCCAATACCATTTCCATGAGTGTTTAAATATTCCCTCATTACCCCTTATGCTCTTCTAAATCATTTCATCCTATTAATGTGTTACTGCGCCTCAGCATACCCTCCTTCATTGCAATCAAGTGGGGTAAGAACAAATCCCGCCATTATGCCCCACCCAGTTAAAGTTTAAGCACCTTACTTCTGAAAACATAGCAAGAAGCCTTTATTTCTGTCCAGCGTAACACAGACTAACCATGCACAACTTGTTAGCATAGTTACCTCACGTACTCATTATGATCTGGATAGCCGATCTTCTACGTGTTCAAGCACTCACAGGTGTCCATAATACTGTAGGTGAGAAGTTAGAAGGACTTTTGCTACCACCGCCACACTTCATCAGAAGGAGAGGCACCAGCCAGAGATTTTCGGCGCCCATAGCTTGAAAAACTGGGGATAGTATAGAGTAGACAATACAGTCTAATTTTCCCCCAATCAAAGATTCCCAAATTTCTTCATTCCATAGATTTTGACCGCCAACGATGCGTTTTCCACCTTTTAGTAATACATTTTTCCCGTGACAGTACCCTGATCAGCTTGTATAATCAGACTTGCAAGGTTCTTCAAATTCTGCATGTACCCCAACGCCCAAAACATTCTGCTCTCCGAAAAGTTCAAGTTACGGCGACTGTTGACCAGGGCCAGGTCCCTTAATGCACAAGGTCAAGTTCCCTTCACCTTCGACTTTAAGCAGGGTCAGCTGAAATCACTGCATAACCTCGGTAATTAATTAAATGCGTCTGCTCCCCATTTGCAACACGGACGAATTTTTCGTTTGCAATATATTGTAGCCAAAATTGCAAAATGTTGCGCTCCTTACTTGCAAACTCTCAGGGTGAAATGAATACTGCTTACCTAGGGGGCAATTCCTTCAACTCTCAACTAAGAAATTGCCAAAGTCTGACGTCTACGAACTTCACAAAACTGACTGCTGATTTGTTAACTGTCTGCAAAAATAGGAGATGTACTTGTTATTAAGATATAGACCAAATGAATGCAAAGTAGAACCTATTTTCCTATTGCAGGACAGATCACCTTTTTAGGATAAAATATGAGCAAACATCTTAAACCCAAAACCGGTAACTTTAGTCTTCAAAAATGGATAAAGTATAGGAATGTATCGGCAAGTGCACACGAATGACCCACAAGCACAAACATGCACCTTGACTTGCCATGCTGCGCCACTTTGCTAACCGGATTTCATGCATCAACCTTCCTTCGCATGGATCTGACAAATACACAAGCGATTGTCACTATAGCCTATTAACTACTTCACTCTTCGCCTCTCAAGGCTTTTCATCATATTTCAGAACCCGGACGGATGCGCAAATACTGTCTCGCCTGATAAACTGCCCGACAAAACAGCCTACCTTCTCAAACTGCTTAGTAATTTAGCGAATTCCAAGAGCCCTACGCTCACGAACTGCGAGGCGTGCGCAAACTGTGATGATTCCAAGTGTCCATTGCACCCCACATGTGCTATGCAATGCATCTACATTTAGCTGTTCCATCAGCCAAGCACCTAACACATAACTGGACAACATGGTAAAAATGCAGCTGAGACAGCATTTTGGTGGCCTCAAAATACTGATCACATGGGTTGATAAAACGAAGCCAGCTAAGTCATAATTTGCCGTGGCTTAAGCACAGTATAGTGAGTTTTGCCCTTCTGAAACTATCCTCATTTTGCAGATACGAATGTTTGCAGCAAGCAAACAGAGCATAGACACTTCGGCACGTGAATAATTGAGGCAATAAAGGCAGTTGATGGAATTGTCTGAACGAATTAGTCCACATTCATTGGCCTGTACCTGTCGTACACGTGGCACACCCGAGTTTAAACGACAAGGGATTAGTCTTTCCATCCTTGGCATTCATACTCCTAGAGCTAACAAAGTGAGTAGATAGAGCCTTAATTTATTCGCAGTTCATTAAACTCAGAGCAAAAACCAGGGTTTGCTTTTCTCACATCAAAAACCGATGAAAACCGAAGAGATTTGCGTTCACTTGTTGTCTCACGTCGAATTAAAGCAATCAAGCAGACATTCCAGGTGCTCCCATTTGAGTGGCCTACACGTCTCGAAAAATCTCATCACCACTACAAATTTGACTTGAAATCAGATCACCAGTTTCGGTGAGGTTAACTCAACGAAAGTGCATAACCACTTACTTGGACAAAGCTATTCATGCATAGCTTCATAATAATATGTCGCCATATTGGTTAGCAAGTTTAAACCAATCGAATTTATTAGGATCAGCCGATAGATCCCACTTCCTTGTCCGATTACAATCCAGCATTCAAAGTATTTAAGAGAGCAATTTCGTCCACCAGCACTTGCCAGCCTTTTCTAGCTTCATCAGCGTGAATGCAGCAGCACGGTCATCATACTGTTGCTCTACAATTTGACTGATTGAAATAGACTGGAATTGGGGCATTTTGAAGCTTTTGCCAGTAACCTTCAGCTGTGCTTTCCTTACATGAATTAAGGCCTAGTTGAGCTTTTTACGCTTTAATTACTTCATTTCTTAGCTTAGGCGCTTGAAACACTAACATGGACAACCTGTAAAGGTTTTCCCTGTATTTTTAGAGATCAGACTCAGTCTTCTCAAGTCCCTACCTAGCTACCTTTAGCGATCTCTCTACAATTGCACATACTATTGTTGCAAGGGTATACGTGGGTCTAGTAGACGCCAAAAATCTTGTTCTGTCAAGTCTGATTGTTCGCTTCATGCGTTTCTATCCTATTATATGATTTTCCTTCATTCGATAAAAGTGACAGTGTTCATGTAGAGTTCTACAGACAGCAAAAATTGATTAACAGCCCTCCTCAAGACGACGATATCCTCTGATAAACCAAATGAAGGCTATTACCTTCCTTTCAACGACAAGAAACCAGCCATTCAAGGCGGTTCCTCCTTTACCTGCTGAGGCGGCAGACTTTGGCATGAAATTTAGAATGCTTCCAACTGCGCCATTTGATAAAGAGAAAGCTGTGCATACAATGACCTGATTTTGTCGTGACCGTGACTAAAAGTCCATCCTTAGTTAGCAAAAAAAAGTGGGTTCCAGTGGAGCTATGTCCAATGCCACCTTTAATAGGAGTCCAAGTTTTAAGGTCGTGACACTGTTATCTGATGGGCAGTTCAGTCATGTTGCAGTTAGTTACTAATCACGAATCGCGGTTTTATGAGTTAGTGCAAGAGCCATAGACATGAGGAACGAAACGGTGCATACATCTTTGTCAAAATGTATTGGGTGTGGGGTGGACGAACCGCTTTTAAAATGACGACTGACTACGTGGCCTACTGGATAGGGCATCTAACTGCAGATCAGAAAACTGCACGTTAGAGTACTGCCGGAGCCGTAACATCTTTTGTCTCCTCGCAGCTTGTATATCACCATGTCTGTCTGATAACGAATTGCAGCAGAAAGGGTAAACGAGCCGCCTACCTTAACGCTAGAGGGAGGAGCAGTAAATCTGACTAGATTCCTCGAAATCCACTTAATCAGGTCGATGCTCTAACCTACCGACATGCCTCACCACCACCGACCATCTACCCCCATTTCCCCATCACTCTCTAACTACCAACTCCCTCCTACTCCTTCACCTTCGTACTCACATTTTATATTCTCTTCTCATGTCCCCTCACTTTGCTTCTCCTACTCACTTTATTCACTCCTGTTGTCAACCTCTCCACTTCGGCCAGATGAAATGCTTCGCGATAGTTGGAGTGTGATCAGTGAATTTGCGTAATGCGTTGGTGAGCAAGGGAGAACTAGGAGAATTATGTTTAGCAGTGTCCGCAGCTCGTAGGTTAGAGCAGTTTTGAACCAGGTGAGTTGTGCCCTTCGAAATGAACTTCGATATGCAAAAGATGTTGAAAATGGCTGCAATAATTAATGTCTGATAGGGTGCGAGGGATTATGAGATGGCTTGTTGCACTGCCATATGGAAGTGCAATGGATCCGCCTAAATGAATTGGGCATTCATAAATGTACCACCCGCAACATTCCTTCAAATGTCAAATTCGACTGGTAATATAATCCACACGTTCTTTAGTGCAACAATATGTTTTCCAGGCAAGTAGGCTGCGAGTACAACGGCTTCTTATTTGCTAAAGACCTATTGACAGATAAAACCTTCGTAGCTTCAAGTTGTTAGATACGTTTCCCATGCCACCTCGCATGACGGATGGAGCTACGGGAAAAACCGCAATGTATAAATTCGTTTAGTCAATATGGCTCAATTATGGATAGAAAGCGTCCGTAGCAATCAGACTGCCTATAGTTGCATCGAATAGCTTTGGAAACATTTTGGATGGATGTCGAGAGTTGTGAGTAATTTAACTGGTAGAGACGTTTGTCCACCTCGGTTCCCCTATAGATGTGTCGCATTATGGGAGCGGAGAATTGACCTGTGGAAAGAATTTACCTCCATCTTGGATTAGCCGAGCAGAGATTAATCAGATTTAAGGCGTCAAGTTAGTCACCCGTTTCAGGTGGTAAATCAGTAATTTTACGTTGCAATCAATTTCGTGCCTAAATTGTTGGCAATGCATGCGATCACTTGTATAATATAACAATAGGCTAAATAAAATTTAATGAAAGCAGAATATATGCACAAACAGAGAAACAATGCATAAGAACAACTCGTAACCAGCCATTGAAAGGTTTCAGATGTTGACCTCGTTTCGTTCAATAATGCTGCTTTAATTTAAATGCGGAAAAGATTACCCTAAAAAATCTTAACAAATTTAATTTATCAGTGCTTTGCTATGGTCAGGCCTACAGTGCACTCAAATGCACGATTTACAAAGCTAGAAGCATGTTTTGTATCTGTCATGTCAAATTGCATAGTCCTCAGCTGTGTTATGGCGTAGCATTAGCATCCCATGACCTTAAAAATATGCAAATGTCCCCACGTGCCTAAAAAGGCTTGTTACCTGATAGCAGGCCTAACAAGACGACGTGTCAAATGGCATTACAACACTGTCCTGGTAACTGCAAGGATGCAATTAAAAGAACGTGTCTATGTGCGTTGCTTTAAAATGAGCTTGGAACTGACGATGGTATTTTAAGTGCCGGGAGTAGACCGGACTAACTCCATCATGGACCGTTAGGAAGAAGTAAGGGAGTAGAAGTGATGATGCGATGTAGGGATGATGACTTTCTCTTTGCAGTGAAGGGTGTTTAGTTCTGGCCTGCCTTAAAGCTGCAAGTGAGGATCACTCAACATGGCTTATTTGGCTTTAATATCACCTTAATGAAAGAAGGGGTGATGAACATTGTGCCTCTTCTGCATGCACATTAATCTTCTGGGCAGCTCTCGCCTGCAAAGAAAGAAAGCGCCGAACACTAATTGAATTGCCTTCCAAAGTCTGGGGAATAACGTGGCGAGTTCTTGTCAGTCTGCTCGTTTTGAAGGAGTCCACGCTGATGCATGGGAGATGATTGAGGGATTTGCTATGTTGGTGATAGGGTTGACGCAACTATCCCTTTCAAGAGTAACATTCGGTTGAAAAGCCAACAAGAATTAACGCAACGCTGCTTGCAAGCAGCCATTATTGTAATTGCAGTGAACGATTGGTCTTTTGATGCGGCTGATGTAACTTTGCATGTCAGTGTGCAATTCGCAGTTGACCGATTCAGACGGATGCTTGGTCAAATTGCTCTAAACTGCCAGGACGCTTCCAGGAATACCAGTTGACTTGGAAATGCGTCATGCAGTGTATGGGTTAGATGAAATCAGTTTATTTGGGTTTTTCAACATTAACAAAAGCATGAAGCTGCGCCGGTTTGCGTTAGCACATGCTTAGATGACAGTGAAGGAAGGCTTGAGACTGCTGGTCCACTTTGCCTCAATTTACTTATCTGCTACCATTTCTTCCTTTTATCCTCTCCATTCGATCACATTCCTTCCTGCTCATTTGTGTGATTACGTACAGTCAGCCCATTTCTCAGCACCCTGCATCGCATTGGTCCGCACTGGATTCAATCACTCAGCTTGAGACTGTATTGTTGTGTTGTGTTAGGTAATGATGGTTGAGTAAGCAGTGGCTTTATTAGCAGTAGCAAATTCTATGGCACTGATGGCTTTGATGGAACTACTTGAAGTAATATGAATGCATTCACAATGATATTTTGTAGAATGTAGCTGTGTGGGCTATAAACTCAAGTGCATGCACGACTTAAGCCAAGACGCATTGTTGAACTGAAAGTGCAACGCTGATGTTACTAAATCGATGCCTAGCAAGCGCAAGCAAGTTGCACCTTTGGAAGAGATTTGCTTGGAGACACAAAAGAAGACATCAAGTACTGGGATCAAGATATTCGAGGGTACAATTAGCAGGCATGATTAGTAGAGCGTTGTCGCCTTTCTTTCTAAAAGTGTCGCTCAATACTTTCTGCTGCGTGATTTTAATTTGCATAAATATGGTAGAAACATCAAGCTATTGCGTTTTCCCTTCTGCCCTGATTTACACTGCCAGCATAAGCAGAACCCCCTCTTACTTAAGCTAAATTTATTTAAATTATGGATGTAGGCTACGAATCGCAAAACTGATGAGGTCGAATAAATCTCTGTGACATTCCGGTGTGGAGCATTCAGTGAGGAGCGACAAAGTGTAGTTTGGGATGGTGAGCTTTTAGCTAATAGCCTAAGGTGTTGGCGGCTTGAGTAACATCCAAAACGTGTGAATAAATTTAGAATCACGCCTAAAGATAAAAGAAGCCGAAATAGCCGTAGCTCCATTCAGACACACCCAAAGTCGAGGAATGCATGGAAGAGAGCATTCATTAAAACTGTTTATCGCATTTTGGTTAAGGTATTATTTATTTTGTTTAAGCGCCCGTCATTTAACTTCGCAAAAACTGACGTTGAACAAAAAAGTGCACTTCAAAGCGATCTTATAACGACCACCGAATGCCTCAAACAAGTTAACTAACTTTATTGATTTGAGCTAATGGAACACATTGCGAACGGTGAATAAAGTGCGAATACTTTGTAATTAGCAACAAACTTTTCAGTGGGATAATGAAGTGTGTAATTGAGGTGACAGATGTTTCTTTGAGACGAGAATAAACCGATCTTACTGGCCTAGCTGTTCAAGCCGCACATACGTTTTAAGCCGAACGCCGAATCCCCGAATAACAAATGATCTGCTTTTTGGGTCAACAATTGATCAGCTAGCCGAACATAGGGCACTTTACGTAGCTCGTGGTTTTAGTAATCCTTTGCCTAAGGAGGTCTGCAAAGTGGACCGCAATACCCAAACGTATGATAGTAAGACATTGGGTAAGGCACCTTGCAGTTCCACAGGTAGCCTTAGCTTAGTTCACCGCACTTAATCTCTACGTAAAGTAACTCCACGTAGGGAAGAAGAGAAGATCCACCCTTTTATTAGTAAATAACAAACAAGCCACTGTTTTGCTACCTAATATCTTGACCACACGCGTGAAACTTACCGGAATACGCTATCACATATATAAATGGATCTGTCTGTTGGTATTAATCACCCTTCCCAACCACCAGCTACCACCAAAACCAACAGCGACGTCACGTCTGCCATTACGGACCTCGGGTGGGCAATTTTTTCACCAGCAACCAGTCTGCTGTCTACATAATCGATCACTAACTCATGCATCTAGTCGCCTCGTATTCCGCCCATCGCTGCTGGCGACGTACTGCACAAGAGTGAAGACAGGAGTAAGTCAAACATAGAAGAAAAGAGTTGTGGAGAGCAAAGGTGGAGAAGTGAACAATGAGGTAACAATGAAAGCGGGCTAATGGCTGTCTAGCAACAGCCTTTCCATTTAGAATCCACAGAAAACTTTAAACTTCTCTCAACTACCCCATCCTGCCCCTCTACACCGAATCGCAGACATCTTTGTCGAAGCAGACAAAGATGAAAGCAATGCACAATGTAGTGCTGCAGCGTTTTTACAGTATCCACCACAATCTCTGCATCCATCTATCATTCAGCTACAAATCTCCTCAGCCACCGAGGGCTCGAGTGGCAAGATCCTTGCGTCGAAACGTACAGATTATGCCCCTAGCAGTGGCGCACATGGGCTTTGCGCAATTATGCACCGTGATTTTCTCCAATGAGACATAAGGCACTGCGAATATCCTTTTCGACGAGTTGATTTATTCCAAACATTTGTTAGCAATACAGAAGATTCAGCGTGCAATGACAACGTGTACGGCTTCAAAGTAGGGACGTAATCATGCACGGCTTGCCTCGAGAGATCAAAAATGCGGTCAATCCATTGCTTACTTTAAAGTCTACACGCCTACTATAAGGAACCTGAATCGTCTGTGAGATAGCACATTCATAAAATCGAGAAGTTTTGAATCAAAATGGCACATGTTATCATAGATTGAGTTCGATTAAGTGTTCAATGGCAGACAAATGTTTTACAAGACATCAAAGACATGAATCCTTTAAAGTTTGCAGCTGCTATTCCGTAATTAGCAAAGTGTAAGTGAGAAAAAAGGAGGAATAAGATATTGGTTTTGAGACTAGCCTTCATATTAATATCAATCAACTGTAATTTTTGTCGAGCATAGGCAAAGCATGAGTATTTTAAGGAAAGACAACAGAGAATGAAAAAAGAAGGAAGCGGTTGGTTCACGCTTTAGCAAACACTTGTCCTCCGTTAAGACACAGATGACGAGCAAACGGAAGGGTTCACAAGGCAGGCAAATGGGTCTAATCCACAAGTCTCAGTCTTCTGACCGGCTGCTTTGAGACAATTATGTTGCCCGCGCGTCACCACTTTTATGATCAATTTGTCCGCTGAATAAAAGGCCGATAAATATGGTGTTGCGCTTATTACAGTAACACACACTACTCAGGTGGATAAGATTTTGTTGTCGTGAGCTTGTACGGAACGAAAAGAACGTTTCTTACCGCCTCTTCCTGCTTCCCTGATGGACTGGACATGCTTTCAGCATTTTTATCTGGCGAGGCCAGAGCAAAAATAGCTCCAAAGCCTAATCAGAGTTGACTAAACTACTGGAATTAGCTTAAACATACACTGTCACTTTCTTTAAACCTTGTAAACGCTAACAAATCTAAGCTCTATTCCTGCTAAGTCAATGAGGATATCACACTTGTAAACAACTCTTATTTTACTTTAGGAGAATCGGCCAGACATGTAGTCGTAACTAACTTAGACTTGAAATACGCGACTTATGCAAGGTCGTTAGAAGGATTAATGCATTGCCCAGCAATTCAAAAATTAAACAACTAAGCTGCCATTTAAAAACAAATCGACAAATGGGCTAAAAAAGCCCGATTTGGTGGCGGTATATGGACACGGATAAAGATGACAAGAGGGGCAAATTATTTGGTTATTTGCCATTTTGGAGTAGGCGAGGCAATTATTTGAGTGATAAACATCACTAGCAACACCTTTTCAATAACATGCAAATGTCCCGTCTGCTTACGATCTTTTGGCAACTCTGCATTGGAATCCATTTGCACTCAAACATCCTCAACATTGAGGAGGTCGTACCTGAGTAAGCAGTCGCAAAAACGGGTGAATAGCAAAATGGCTGGCCAGATTCGTGGTTTGGACTTCGATTTCTCGTCAGCTGAAATGTTTTCACTAAACGATTTTGTGGAACTAAGGGTAATTTTAGGTACCTCTTCCCCAGTATGGCGGTTATATACTAGCGAGTAGATTTCGCCTTAAAGTATATCCTTCAAAAGCGTAATATACACCTAATCAAATTTTACAACATTTCAAATTGCGAAGAATATTATAAATCCGCCTATTTTGCCAAGACATAATCGCATTATGCAAATATGAAATGTTGCAATTTAGCAGATTATTCAAGTTTGCATCTGATGGCCTGAAAAAAGAAATTACTCCACGTGGTGATTCTTTATCGTGTGTTTGGCTTGTTGTCACTGCTGTGGGTTGTTAATGAGCTCTGCATTTTACCGATGGCTGTCTCTCTACAACACGTTGCAGATGTTTGCAGTAGCGCAGTTTTTTGTGACATGTGAACAGATAAATATTAGGAGAAGGCGGACAAGCCAAGATATCTGCCATCGAAACTCATCACAATTTGCCAAAACTTTTAAAACGGTAAAATGTAACTTCACACTAAAAATTTTGTTCTTTTGAGTTGATTACAATTGTATTAGAAGTATCTGTCCATTCAACCCTAATCTGTAGACATTAGCTGATGAGAAATTTAAGTTTCTCCATCAATTCCATAGCAAATCGTGCAGTCCGTGTGGTGTAAATGAAAGGGCAATATAAATTATTTGCCAAGTTGAGGCTAAATCTTGCAGCTAATGACAATCGTTAGACTGCCTTTAGTTCGATATCATCATTGCCTTCGTTCCGCCAGAATGACTGCTGCTTGGGCATTCTCTAGATGGCAAGGTCATCGCCAGACGGCCTGCATTTAAGGACCGATCCATGCAGCTGAAAAATTGACCTCACCCTTAAGCGTAACAAGTGCATTGAAAGAAAATTGGGAAGCTGAGATTTGCCATTAGATGGAGAACCAAACCGATCAAGTCTTAATAGGCTGCATCAATACGATGTAACTTTTTGCATTTCGGTCGCTGTTTCGAAGTGGTCCATCAACAGAACACTTGACAATTGAGTCATTGAGGCAGAGGAGATTTCCAGCAGGGTAAGCAGAGCCTATCGTCGCAAAATATGGCATAATACAACAAAAACTGCTGTAGGGCAAATTTAGACAGCAAATGTATGCACCACACTACATGTGTGAGGTTTTCATCCTTTCTACTGGTTGGTGTCACCACTATCACACCTAATTTTTGTGCACTACAAAATTGCATGCCACGGCTGTAAAGGTCGAAACCTTGTTTAGTGATAGGCGGAGTCGACATTATCAGCTGGTACACTATAAAAGTGCTTGTCAGCAATTGAGGGACTGCATGGTTGGATCAGCAACTCAGCTTCCTTCGCTTTGTTTATCGTAGGCGAGAGGAAATGAACAGCGCAATTCACCCTCGCAAAAAGGGCTCAGTGAGCGTAAAAAATCAGCCAGCATAATTAGCGGCGAAATCCATTACCAGCTACACCATCTTAAAAAATAGAATCGTGAATATCCATCTATTTAATATTCTGAAACAATTATTTCAAATTGAATGGAACGCTTCGACTGTGCTCTAAATACCAGCAGCCACAGACAAATATTGTGGACAAATTAAGGACATGTAATTATTTATATATCGAAACGGTTGCAATGCAGGTGGTCTTCACCCACCACAAATAGGCATTTAAATTAAATGGGGATAGCGATTACTCACCCAGCGCCAACTGAAGTTGTCAAACTGTCATTTTAAGGATTGAGGATTTCGTCTCAACATATCATGGCGCAGCTGATTTCCATTATTTTTTATAAAGGAATTCGCTTGAGCCAGATTATGACAAACGCAGACCTGGATACCAAAATAGAGCTTTCCTCACAGAAAAGAAAGCCATCGATTTGCTCCAATGCCACTGAAATTGCTGTCAAGAGATCAAGAGTAGCTGATTCATTAGATTAGCAAGCAATTGCAAAAAACAGCACTGCGTAATTTATAGGAAACACTACATGGATAAAAGTTGTTGATTAACTGCATGCGACTTATTTGGCGGTGCATAGAAATGCCAAAGAACGGTGCTAACATGAATGCAAAGGAAGTTTAGGAGAGAAAACGGGTGGGATTGAATAGGAATTATTTTTGTCCACCATCTGTGCTCTAAGAAGCATTTTTGGATCTCGGAAGGGGGCATGGAACTCGCCCAAAATTTTGTCGCTTTGATTCAGTCCAAGTTCATTGGCGAATGCTAGAGCTAACTAAAGAAACGGATTTTTTGGATAAAACTGACTCAGCAATGGCGTAGTATAGCTACTCAAGCATCTTGTTTTCTAAACGACTTCAAGATGGAACCAGTGAAGCACAGAAGCATGTGATTGATAATACGATTGGGGAGAGACACACTTTGGTACAGTGCTTTAAGAACCATTTAGCCCAATTAATCAGACCAGTGGAGCTGTGGAGACCAAAGCTAGTTTAGCAGTGCAGACTAATGATTTATATGACTCTAATAAAGCACCGGTTTAATATAATTTTTGAAGGGAATAGGGAGATGCAGCTACCAGCATTTGGCGAAGACAGGGCTCATGGTTCCGAATGGGATGGAGAGGAGTAGTAATGTTTGTTTTCCTAGCTATGGCGCAAACAGCTTAGAGGAATTCCCCCTGGCCCAAGCCAAGACGTCACCAAGGCCCTGCAACGGTGAACAGAAGTCACGAAAGTAGCATGAACATGGCACAGTCGAATGATTTGAATGAAGCTGAATAAAATTACGAGTAGGCGATCTAGGTATTGTGATTTCCGATCAAAGCGCTCTATACATAATAGTCGAGTTGTATTCACGCTAGGTATTCGGTAAATCCTGTGAGCGGGAAAGCATATGCATCACATAAGTTGGTATAGATCCCTAAGGGGAGACTTCGGGCAGATCTCAACTCATACATGAGTCTACCTTACTGCTGGTAATTTCCGAATCCTCTCTAATTCGCACATTTTGAGCCAAGATCGGGGGTGAAAAGGATCAGATACGGAAGTGTAAATCACAAACTGAAAGGACTTCAGCGTAATGCACTCCATGCAAGGCCCGCTTCTACTTACGTCTCACATCCCACCGTCTCATCGTTCGCGTCCAAAGCACATTCACCCAATATTCTGGATTACATCTGCCATTCAACCTTAACTTTTCCGTCATCTCGCGTCTCTTATGCCACGCCGCACCTCAGTGCATTCAACTTCCATCTCACCCATACTGATCCATCCATGCTAGAGTTTCGCTGCCTTTTTAAGTCCCAAGCCTACCTGCGGGACGAATAATTTCACCAGTTTCAGTCAGACTAACTCGCCACCTAATGAGCTCGGGCACTTAATCTATTTTACAATGTCGCCTTTACATTGCGTTCTATCGACTCTCCTGCAATATATACAAGCAAAAATGCAAGCATTCAATGTATACGTATCCTGCTTGCACAGGCAGATGTTGCTGTTGCTGTATTATCATTTGACTCAGATTTGTATAGAATAGGTAGAGGCATTACGATTATGGCTGCGTCACCCATCTGGTCGATCTTTTGCACTTCCGCGGGAAAGATTTGAAATCCAACTTGCGACCTCAGACGCCCGCTAGATATTAATTATTAAGGTCATTATTAACCTGTGGAGAAATAAGTCAAATTAACTTGCTGATCTATGGCCACTACGGTTCTCGACCTCGCATTTCATCTGCAACTGCGTTGCTATCGTGTCTACACTTGCAGTCAAAATCTCCAAGAAGCTGCTGACATGCACTCAGCTCATATCAAATCCACCCTAATCCATCCTGCGTAAAAGCTTTGTAAGGAGCATCGACCTATAGTTCACTGAGTAAACAGATAGAATACAAAAGCGCGATCAATCAATGTAAAAATAGGAGATTGCAATCTAGGGGCCTCTATGGTTAGCAGCTAACGCCGGCGAACCATAATCATCCTATTTGTGGTCACATCTTTGTAGACACCATTATGAGAGCGAAAAGGCAGTCACGCATGGTCAGTTTCATACCTTCTGTCATTTGACATGCCTTCAGAGCTACATTCATTCGAACACGCATGCAGCCTAAAGCCGGAGGAGTTGGTGAAGAGACGGCAGAACTTTCGCCCGTTCACGGAATGAGAAGGCTTGGGGAGCGATAAGTGTCGAGTTGGATGCAATCGCGTCACTTATTACTAGATTCTCACCGACGTCACTGACAGGAAGATGGTTGGACTAGCGGTCGTTAGCAAAGCACTGGTGGCGGGACTCGAACCCGCAATCTTCTGCTTAGAAGGCAGACGCCCTGTCCATTAGGCCACACCAGTTCCATACATAGATCTTCCCGTTGGCAACTTCCGACCACTGCGTTTTGGTCTAGTCCCTCTGCCTTGAGTTCACTACTCACTATCTCGTCAGTTCGATTCCCCCCAATACCGGTTCCGCCACTCCTACACACCTCCACTCGGTCTTTCCAACCATATTGCACACCACTCTCGCCCCGAGTTCTACCACCCGATCAGTACCACTTAACAAATTGCAACTCATATTCTGTGCGATTCATCACGGCACTTCCGTAATTAAGCCATTTGTTTTGTTTCTTTTGTTGATTTTCCCGATATTTTCAATCGTTCCATTAATAAACATGCTTGGCGAAATGCAATGCTTCAAAGCAAAGTTTGATTTGCGATTGACCTTTGCCTCTATAGCTTGCTTCGTGCTAGCACTGAAGTTTTTTTCTCCTTCGAGAAATTGATGCGTTTATTTCGATATACCAGCGTAGCCGATGTTCTGACACTCTTAGTGATCGCAACTGTCATCGAGGGTTGCTGTACTTAAAATTGTTATGCACAATATTCAAATGAATCGATGCGGCATTTTTTGCCTTATTAATGCCGCATTGATACTCAGAGAGTCCCTCTTGTGATAGCCTTCCATGTATCAATGCTCTTTAACTTTGAATAGGGCTAAATTCCACTCATGTTCGATCGTAGAAGTTTGCACATGTTACGAAACCTAAGTAGTGGGTGCGCATTTTTTGACGTTAGTGTTATCTAAATATAAAGCACAAAATTGCTGCTTTTCGTATGCTACCAAGCCTAATTCAAGCGACCAGCGAAATTGGGTGTTCGATATTAGGACGTAGGCCTTAGATGATAATTAGGATTCTAATAAGTCGATGACAAGCTAAATTCTGAGGCTTGCCAGTTACAAATACGACCAGGTAGCTGACATTGTTGATCTTTATTGCGCGAATATTCCTCGTGATGATGGGTATTTGGGATGGGTGCTGCTTTCGGCATACTTGATTGCGCTTTCGCCACAATCAAAGAAGGTACGAAATTCAGTTATTCATCGCACAAATAAGCGTACTTTTTTCCGGGCTAGCAATGGCTGTTTTATGTAGTCCTAAGCTGTAATGGTAGTGTAAGCGACTAAACAAAGTATCGAAAGGAGTCGTAAAACAACCGACCTTGTTTGCCCACTCCACAACTATGTGTGCGGTCTAAACGACCGACCTCTTGACGTCCCCTCGAGAGTTGAACGCAAGTCTTAAGTTATGAAGTCCCCAATGCTAAACACCATATGCTGGTATTATCGCCGCTGTTGCCACCAAGCAGATGTGATGACCACCACCCCTCCTAATTGCTCGTCAGCGCCGGCTGGCACTTCTGCTTCGGAAGGTATCTACAGCAAACACAGCCACTGTTACTCCTACAGGTGTCATTGGAAGTAGAAGCAGTTCGACTTACGGACACATTGGAACTATTGCATTACCGATGCAAAGTGTGGATCAACATGGGGAGGAGGTGTGCTGCTTAATTGCCGCAGATGATGATGATGATGTGGGGGAAGAAGAGGAGAAATGCAAAAATATACTTTTTGAATCCGCAGCCTAATAGGTAGGGTGTCTGACTACGGATCAAAAGATTTCAGGCTAGAATCCTACCACAGCCGTAAAGATTCTTTATCTCCACCTCTGCTTGCAGTGGCATCATGCCTATCCAACAGCGGATTGCATCAGGAAGGATGCATGTGCTACCTACTTTGCCGCTAGACGAAAAAGGTCAGTAAATCGACTTAAAATTGGTTGGCGGAAAGTCGTCATGCCTGGTGAGAGGCTCAAATTCTCGACAGCCACATTGCTAGGACGACGCCCTAGCCTACTGACCTACCTCACCACCACCACCACCCGTTTTTTGGGACTTTATGGGCGCGAAGACCTTGTAGATTACATATTTGAGGATGCAATGTTATAAGGTCAGTCGCATCTGCGTCATTGCAAACTTTAGGTACGCCAGCATTTAGGGTCGGTGCGAGTTGCCAACATCCACTTCACAATTACTTTCTTACGATTCACTTATTATTTCCCCATGCCCTTCTTCCCTATATCAGATTCACCTTAGCGATAAAAGCAGTGTCCAACAAGGGACTGTCCTCTCTAGCCGGTGACGGGGTGAGCAGCAACAAAGGATCGAAAACGTTGAAGCTGTATATGAATGAAATGACGCCTGCTCTTCTCTGCTCTGCCGTATCATGCCTCACCCCTCAACCATCCATCAGTCACTGCAACCGACCCATCAACTTACAGATTTGTGGTATGAGTGGCCAGCAGTAGAGGCATGTTAAATGTGCCAACTCCTTCAGTCACGCCTTAACTACCGCATGAGTCATTCCATATCTCACCGCGGCAAGACATAGCAACTGATTAAAGGAGAGAGGCTGGAGTCGAAAGTGAGTCAGAGAATGAGTGCAAAGGTAAAGGCGTGGGAAATAGGTGGTGGTAAAAGGAGTGGAGAAGAATGAGGAAGGAAGGAAACTGGTAGTGGAGAGGTTGTCTATTAAGCTAGACATTGTCCTAATAGTGTGGGTGCCGAGGATTCGAGGCTCCCACTGGACATGCTAACAATTTATCCTCTTCCTTTCTAGTGCAGTTGACTGTCTTTTCCTCTCTGGTGCCTTTTTGTTTTAGGCCGTTGCTGGACAGATGCAGTGCCACTACGAGCAGCGGAGGAAATAAGGTAGTTGTACGGCCCCGACGGGATTCGAACCCGTAGTCTTCTGATCCGAAGTCAGACGCCTTATCCATTAGGCCACGAGACCAACAACCGTTAGCTTTCCCTTTAACTCGTTTTCTTTCTCATCATTACCATCTGCTGCAGTCAAGCAGCACACCTCCTTCTTATAACAGTCTATTCTTTGCAACTGTAATGCGGCGGTCTTAACATTTTCGTATGTACAAACGGATTCTACTTTTCATCACGCCGTGGCAGTGAGTAAGGCTGCGTTTGCGGTAGATGCCTTGTGAAGTAGGCGCTCCAGTTGACGACGACGAGCAAGGGGAAAAAGTGGTGGTTCACTAAGTGATCCTGACTTTCCGTATTATTAGCAAGATCCCATTGGCCACTTCCTTCCCTCGGTGATAATAGCGATTGTTTGTTCCACTACCGCGAGACTCCTTAATTGCGACCCAGAAAATGAGAGCTTTCGACCAAGGAATATTACATTGGCCTCTGCTCTGCTTATTTGGCGGGCTGTATTTTCACCACAGAAGTCGATCCGATTCCCACAACTTTGTGCAGAAGCGAACCAATTCGAATACCACGCTGATTCCTAACCTGTCACTTGCACGAATTTTTAGGTTATTACTAAATTACCCGGGGGAATTTGCGGTGGGAGTGGTGTGCAATATGGCTGTAAAGACCGAGTGGAGATGTAGAGGAGTAGGCGAATCGGCCTAATGCGATAGTGAGTAGTGAACTCGAGACAGAGGGACAAGACCAAAACACAGCAGGCGGAGGTTGCCAAGAGGGAAATCTATAAATTGAGTTGGTGTGGCCTGATGGGTAAGGCGTCTGTCTCCAAGATAGAAGGATGCGGGTCTGAGCTCTGTCACTAGTGCCTTGTTGATAACTTCACTAAGTCAATCGTTCTCCTGTCAGTGACGTCAGTGATGACTCAATAATTGGCGATGCGATATCTAACTCAACATTCCTCGATAGTTAAGTCTCCTCATTCCGTGTTTTGGGATAACTTTTGTCGTCGCTCCATTAGCTCCTCCAGCTTGAGGTTGTGTGCGTGCAAGAATGCACGTATCTATAAAGGCATGCAAACTGACAGAAGGTATGGAGCTGACCATGTGCGGCATTGCCTTTCTGCTCCCACAATGGTGTCTACAGAGATTTGACCTCGAATAGGATGATTATGGTTCGCTAGTGTTCACGGCTATACTATGGAAACGCCTAGATTAGCAATAGTCGATTGCTCCATTGATAAATCGTTCTTTCGCATTCTGTCTGTTCGTTCAGCCGACAATGGGTAGATGTTCCCAACAAAGCGTTTGAGCAGAATGGGTTCGAGTGGTTTTGATGTGAGCTAGGTGCATACCAGCAGCTCCTCTGAGATGATAGTTAGAAGTGTAGACGCAGAATAATAACGCATTCGTAGGTGAAAGTCAAGATGGAGGATGGTAGTGGCCGTGCGGATGCGGCCCAGGCTGTCTAAATGTAAGATTCGCAACCTAAGAGCTTGATATTCCTAATCCGCACTTCAAACACCATCTCCCTTTACTTATTTCTCTATCCGTTATTGATGACTGCAATAATTAATATCTGACGACGTCGAAGACCCCAAGCTGGATAGTAATTCTCCCTTGTAGAAGTGCAAAGGGTCCACCAGATGGGTTATATGGTCATAGTCTTAATGGCCATACGCATTCTCTAAAAATCTTATTTGGCTGAGAATATAATCCATACCTCTTCAGCGCAGCAACTCTCACCTCTGCAAGATGGATGCTTATGTATTAGATACTTATTTGTTGGACAACGATTAACAAATACTACTTTTGGTGCTTTTAACCGAGACATGCGTTCCTAATGCCACATCGCATAAGGTAAGAGCATATGACTAGACGAGCGTGTTTAATTCCGTGAAGTTGGTTGTGAACAAATGTGGATAAAAGCACTGGGGTCTTCTCATGCAGTCAAAAACTGCACTCACTTAAATGCAGTTATAGAATCATTCTCAGCCATCAAGGAGACGCCGCGCGTCAACAAACTTTGAGCTCTCAAAGTATTTAGAGTGCTTTCTTTGGATCAGTTGCTATTAGTAAGCAGAACTCGTGGGCGAATTTGAAATTCTTTCTTCTGATTTAACGAAAACACTTAACTGTTAGTTGATATTTACTTCCAGATGATTAGGAAAAGTTAAGAACTTGAGGCTAAAATGGAGAAGCAAAAAGCTATAGTTTGGTGACCGAGAGTTGAACAAATAAATTAGCAAGCAGGTATTTCTAGCAACAGTGTTATCATTGAACTATTGCCTAAAAAGTCAAGGTGGATGACATCGCATTTTTATTACAAAAAATTGAATAGTTTAGCTTGACCGAAAGGTCAAGTTTGCCATTTAAACTTACGTTAAGGGAGTTAAAGTTTGACTAGAGAAGGCGAGGCAAGAAACTGACATTACTTTTTTGGCCCTTATCGAACCACTGTTGTGTTTTATCAACATTGTTCAATATTAATTTTGGCATTGATGAAATTGGAAATGAAGGATAAAACTTTAGTTGGAGAATGATAAAAAATGAATCTATGTTGTTGCTAAATGCGGATGCCACAATTGGAACGCAAGAACAGTTGGGAACAAGGAAGGTGGCCGACGTCAAATGAGCAGTGTCCCTGAGGGCATTGGGCAGAAAATATTCGCAGATTAATTAAAGAATTGAGAGTCCGGTATTGTAAGGAATATAGCTATGCTAATCGAATAATAAGGAAATATATGCAAGGAAAACGGGTTTAAGCATAATGCAAAATTGTGTAAAGATTTTGTTTTGATAGGCAAAGTGAAGCAGGTTTGTTTGAAAGTGATCGCGCCATATTTTGCATAATTGTTTACGCATATTGCTAAGCATTCGGTAACCGTCAGCGATGTTTATGGGATCAGATATAAAATGCCGACTCCTCCAATGAAGCCAACCAGGGCCCATTTTGCCATCTAAATGTGCTTCACTAACACTCACTTTATTGTTTCACTTACTCCAACGACTGAGTGCAGTGACTACGTTGCAAGACCTTTCTGCGACAATATTTAGTAATAACAAAGACACAGATTTTGCTGGTCAGGGCCGGCATCATGGCCCGTGAAGGAGCAAAGTACTTACATTTTTGCTCTTTTAAGGACTTGGTATAATTTGAGCCATCCTTCAGGAACCTAGTTTAGCTGTATTTACAGTTTGCATGAAAGGATTGTTGAGTAGAAGGGGCACTGTATCAACATAACATCGCACTATCATTTTCTCCTTGGCAAACCACCATTGCGATGAGAATGCTTTAACCAAGAAAGACGATTATGGTAAGGTCCATTGCTAGTTCCAGGCTAATTTGGTCGCTGCCTTTCTTCGATTAACTATGACCGAAATCTACTCTATCTACTTCAGCACAGACAGCTTCTCTCTTCCAACATTTCAGCAGTAGTCACGATTAAAATCGGTACTCTACAGCGAAACCCATCTTTCGCGCTATATCATCTGAAATCACGTGATGAAAATGAAATACTGCCTTTCTTTATCTATTTTGACAGATTCTGCCGATCAACGTTTCATTGATTAACACCCTGGTTTTCTTGTAATCTATTATACCTTAAAATATTCATTATCCTACTTATCTTTATCAGTTTTAGGCAGCATAAACAGTTTTATATTGCCAGAATAATAAACCACTTAATGGCTCAAACATTAAGGCTATCCGTAGGCATTTGCTTTATTTAAGTATATTGATCCAGATATCCTGCCCATACAGTGAAACGTTCAGGCAAATGTAGACAATGATCTAGGATGGTCTACTTCTTTTCTGCAGTACGGGCAGTAATAAATGTTGATATTTTAAGGCTTCCTTTCGGTATAGTTCTACTGTAATCGCTGGCATTTGACTGACGAATTTTGCGAGGACAAATACAGGCTCAAAGTAGCAGCTTTGTCATCCTACTCCTGTTGTTTTAATTAACTATATTCCTGCCATTCGAGTTCTTACTTTATTGCGCTGAGCATATCACGTCCCCGCCTTCCGTTTCAACTTATGGTATACTTTTCAATTATTGCATTTAGTATCGGTAGCTTTTGCTAAAAGGATGGTTTGTATAGCCACAAATGCACTTAATTACCTGTTTGCTCTTTTGATCTTTTCTAATTTATTTAGCCAGTAAGTGGGGGCAGAGACAGAGGCTAAACGAGGTCACTAAGCTAGAATAGCCGGTTTGGAAGTCTACAGACCTCCTCGTTTATCTCTAAATCTACTGGTCGACATGGCCACACCTCTATTTTAAATTGCTTATCTACTTACCTTCCATGAGTTCCAGAATAATCAATATCTCGCCTGCGTTGGATGTTGCTCGATTGAACTTTCATCGCAATTGGCAAGAAACAAGTTCTTGTTTTCGACACACGCATGCGCTCATTCAGTTGATGGCTCGTTTACTACGTCGCGCACACATCATGTAGGAAGAGGAAAGTGAAAAATTTGGTTATTCATAACACAATTCAATGTGTACTATTCCGCGTTAGCAGAGGCTGTTTTATGCAAGTCTAAGCGACTAAGCGACGTATCCAAAGGAGCATTGGAACAACTAGCTTCGTTAACCCACTCTATTGCTATATGTGTGACCTAGATGCAGTGAACGGAAGCAATGCATAGGTGGGTGGGGAGAGGAACATGGGAACCGACCTCATGATGTCCCCTTGAGAGTCGAACTTGAGTCTTAGGTCTTAAAATCCCAAATTCTGGCCACCATATGATGGTATCGTCACCGCTGTTACCACTACGGTCAATGTGATGATCACCACCCCTCCTCCTCGCCCCTGCCACCGCCTGGCATGTCTGATTCCTAAGGCATCTACCGCAACACTGCCACTACCACTGCAACAGACGTCAGTGGAAGTTGAAGTAATTCATACGAAAACGTCGGCGCTACCGCATTACCGTTGCAAAGAGTGGATCGATATGAGAAAGTGGTGCTCTCTGCTTGATAAGCACGAACTGTATCAGGCTGTACAATTACCTTCAATTCTAGTCAGTACTTGAACCATGCCTTAGCCACGAGTGCATTGAATAGTGCCTCTGCAGCTGCTATCTTGAGTCCCGTCTCCCGCTAATTTTAGTGCAAATTTAATGCATATTCTGAATTAGCTAATGGTTTAATGATCTGCTTGATCTCATAGCGAAAGGTGGCTCATCGAACATGCTAACTGTGTTGGGAGTGAACATTCTCACTATCGACGAACTGACCTCTTTTATAAGAGATTTTATTGCTTGAATTGTCTAAAACCACTAAAAGTCATTGTCTAATCTATGAGTAGCCTTAGGTTGAAACCTCACAACTAGTTTTGCTACGAAAGGCAATTGGTGCCCTATATGCATTCAACGATGGGTATGCGACGTTGCTGATCTTTTCTGGCTGGATTCAACATTCATTCAGCCAGTTGGGAGAGCGTACCACTACTTATTCCAATATGCAGTAATCCCGAAAAACAGTACATTTTACGATGTGATGTAACTGGCCATGCGCTACAAAAATTGAGGGATGAATCGGCTAATCCTTTAAATGCGTGCAAGGTAGTCGAAATGTGCTTATGTGCTGACCTCTTGCCCAAGTACTAGTATGCAATGAGCCATAAGTAAGGAAGGGGTGTGAGAAGAATTGCTGTAGAAGAACAAACAAAGGGGTCTTCAAATGTGTTTCGGATTCAGGATGCAACTTGGCTGCCACTCTCAACTTAAGTACAAGTTTGTTTCTATCGGTCGCTTTATCAGTCCCTATGAAGACCTCAGAAATGCATCCCTTGTGTGAGCAGTGCAAAATCACAGTACTGCCTATTGGTAAAACGGATTCGGCAGTCGCACGTCTACTATTTTATGTGTTAGTAAAGGGAAAGCAGAACTGAAATCATTTAGTTGTGCTTTTGGGTGGCTACTAATCCCGTATTTCCAATATTTTTACAAGAGCAAATAATGCTCTAGTATGAGATATCCTTTCAAAGATATTTCCCTCCTCATTGGATCATTTACCAAGTGTGCGAACATCAGTAGAAATTAGCTAGTGCTAAGGCTGCAGTTATTCCATTTTACAGTGATGTCAGGTTTCTAGCTTTCTAGCATTCCACAACTCGGAAAAACTAAAGGAGGCTCTGCAAAATTTACATCAACTTTCTAGGCACGTACGGGGTCGTTTACAAGTGTCTTGATCGAAAGTCGGGGCATTAGGTATGGGCATTCTGACCAAGGTGTACTTCAACGGTTCCCAGGGAAATCGCGCTCCTAGAAGATCCCGAACACCCCAATGTTGCGACGTGATACCCAAAGATCTATAACCTCTTATGGTCAAGAACACGTTATTCTATGCGAAGGCTAAATATATATCTAGCTTTTTGAAAAATTTGATTGTGAGCCTCAGGCTGCATTTGGATCCTAATTATAAAAACACTGGATTGTCCGCAGGGACTGTTAAATTAAGATTTTACTTCTACCAATTTTGCACCGAGTCATTCATGTACTAAATGCAGCAGGCTCTTGGGTATTACCAAGTGGGGCGCATTATCCACCATGATTTAAACCCCAAAACGTGATGGTCGATGTCGTGAAGGTGGCTGACTTTGACTGCACGCGTCGACTCATGAGTTAGAAGCCGCTTTCCTTGAATTGCCCTAAAGTATTTGTCTAAATAACTGATCTCAAAATGCTGTAGGTCGGCACTCTATGGTACCGCTCTCGTGAGGTTCTGCTGGACGAGACCCTCTATTGTTGCAGCGACGATAAGGGGTTTCTGGGCTGCATTTTCGTAGAATTGGCCACAGGAGATTCGCTTTTCAGTGGTGACTCAGAAATTAGCAAAATTGTCCACCTATTCCAAATAAGGGAGGTACTAGCAGAGGTAACTCGGTCAGGCGTTATAGGACTGCCTAATTATAACACTGGATTGTTTCTGTCTTGGCAAAGCAATAGATTTTGCTGTTAAGAAATTTCATGCGTACACTTGATGCGGACGCATCACCACTATTTTCCTAAGTCCTCATTTTCTTTCTTCTTTCTTAGCTGACGTGTACTCCAGGCTGCGAAAGCACTTATCTCTAAAAACAGCGACATAGCTTCCTCTACCCCAATTCCTGGATACATGCTCGCAATCTATTGCGTATGTAGGCATGCAGAAACTGGTGTCAGGAGTTAAGGCTCGCAGATATGGTACTGGAGAACTGTAAGGAAAAAACGTACGATCCTCTTACAATCCAAGGTCCTGAGTAGTCATCAAAGATTGTAATAAGGTTTCCTTCTCACTGAGTAAGTATCTGACTTCTCTCATGGTAAAGGAGGACATGGAGCAGAAGAAGGAATTTTCCCTTCGCATTTGTCTGACCATTGGTGAGTTAACAGTTTAGATGGCTGTCAAACGTACTCAACGTGCAGACACTTTACCATAACCAAGAAAATTTGAAGTCACTAATGCTGACGATTCGAATGCGAAATTTAAAAATTCTGCTACGTTGGTATCCAAGCAAATAATTGCCTTAACAGGGTTCGAACTGATGCACACCGACACACTGACTTGGCATTTTCTTAACTGTATTATGCCTATAGAATGTAAAATCAGCGATAATCTTTTTTAAGGAAGTTGAATTTTGACGGTGACTTTATGTATGTTCTAATATTTTAAATGTTTAACTAGCAGAAGTTTTTCGACCATTTAAATTATGATTTGCGGGCCACCAGATTTAAAATTGCCCTTAAATGAGGGATCGTCAACTTCCTTTCTTTGAACGCTTACCGTTGGAGCGTTCCCATCTTTACGATCGTGACAGACAATTAAGAGGTAGTAGTCACATTAGGTGTCATGGCTGAACATATCATGGTTGTCGTCACCTGTCTCGTTGTAAATTCGTCAGCTGCAAACATCTATGCCGCCTTAAATTCACAAAAGTCTGATGAGCTCTACGATTCTGCGCACCATTTCTTCATTTTCATGCCACTACGATTCCATGTGATTTCTGGAAAGTCTAAAAGTGGTTTGAATTTGTAGGCACCGAGCATTGATGATTTCTTGCTAAAGGTCGGTATCAAGGAATGATTTTGCCGATATCCAGCGCAATCGAATCAACCATTCTCTTCAATTAGAAGAATAGTTGCTCTTAATTGCTTTCGAATCGCGACCATAATTATTCAAACTGACTGAATAACTAAACAGTAGAAACGACACCATGGCGAAGCAAAATGAGTAATAAGAGACGATGCATCATGTAGAACAACATGTTTAGCGGTTCATCGTTTGACGGAGTAGTTCGAATCTGACACGTGCAAATCGACTAGCAGTGTGTGCCACGTAGTGTCTCTCAGCGCTGTCTGGTGTGGGCTTCAGACAGCATTCTTGTAGGTTGTTTTGCAAAAGTGGAATCATTCGCTTATGTGCCTTTTATTTTTGGTTAAATTTCTTGCATTATACCGAACTTAAAGTAGGCCTGAGAGAATAAGAAGGACCACCGATACTAACGTGTTTTGAATTCAATGCACTGCCATGTCAAGACTGCTTTTCTGCGCCTTTATATGCCTAATGTTTTCTCTTGGGGCAAACAACTTTTGAACGTTTGGGAACGATTAGGGCAACCCAAGCCGGAACTAAAAAATTGGCAAGTTACTCCTAGTGATTGCTGTAGAGCTAGAAAAGATGCGTTCTAAGCTAATTGTTGCCTTGCCTTAGGAGGAACAATGGCTTGATGGTGCCTCCCATGGTTGGTTATCTATGAAGGATGAGAGACTAGTTGAGTGAGGGGCAAAGACAGGACGTTCACAATAATGAAGTGGAAAAGAGGATGAGGAACAGTCATCATTGGATGTCTCGACGCAGTTCTATGGCACTACGTTCTTTATTTTTTCTCACCTTCTTTCGTATGTTCCTGTATTTCTTCATGTACCTATTTTCATGGTCATCTGCTTAAGTGACGTATGCAGTAATCAACTTTGTGGAAGGAATGTGTTTCCAACAAGCGACACACTTACAGTTGCTACCCATGAATTTATTTTAATAAGTGAAACACACTAGGATACCATTTGCGACGGTGCTGAATCGACGCATGCGAATGAGAGAAGGAAGAAAAGGACAGGAGAGAGCAGAGGCCCAAAAAGTTGTGGGATAACTTTCCACTAATCTCAGCTGTGTTGCCTCTTTTGGCCCATTGACATCTTTTGAACGAGAGAGTTGGAGGATGTGGTTTAGAGAGAGACTGAGAGGAGACGGCACAGGCCGATTGAACTAAGCAATAAAGCGCAGTTGAGGCATTGACGAATAGCTGGATGGTGGAAAAACGATATCGCGTAAGGCATGATGAGTGGTCGAAAGTAGTAGAAACGTAAGTCCGTGTCCACTAAGTTTGACGAAGATAATACTTAGGCAAGAGGAGACACTCAACCACTAAGTGTACAAGGCGTTCTGAGATGAGAATTCTTTGTGTGACCAATATTCAAGGCAGCATAATGAATAACAGAATGAAGTAGTTGAGCAAAAACGCTCGTTGGAGAAGGCGACTCGACAGAGTACAATTATGATTAGAAGCTGCCATGAGAATTCTAATTAATGCCTAACAGACTTACCTTATCGCTAGGTTGACTACAATGCAGTAGTTCATAAAGACGACAAACAGGCACTATAATGGTTGTACAGAGCTAGTTGGATTTGGATGGAAAGAGGGCAGTGCAGCTGGTTCATCGACCGGAGGATCTAAGATTATCCGAATTTCGCATACATTTGCTCGTTCAACTGCTAAAGCATGGCGAACAAATGGTTAAGACCTTATGGACTGCATGGGCAATGTATACTTAGACTACTCTTCTCAATATATTCAGCCACTGTTCCTGCCAAGCATCAAGAAGTGACGTCTGATAGGTATTTTGAGGCCGTTTCCTTATTTAGCGATAAGTTCTAATCCCCATCCCCTACACCCTACAGCATGACCGTAAGAATTAATAGAGAATTTCGAAATAAGCTTACTTCACCATCAACGGTCAGTTAAATGCGCAAGTAAGCAAGGAGGCGGAAAGGAGGCATCTACGTGACTTCTTTGGTGCATCGGATCTACGCAAAATTGCAATCTCCTTGCAATGCTACTAAAAAGATGACAAAATTTTAGTTAAGAATGATCAGTAAAGAGAAAATGAGAAATGGGTGCAGTTGGTAATAGGGATGGGTTATGGAAAAGGAAAAAAGCAAAAGTAGTGGAAGGAGTAAATTGTTTGCATAATGGCATTGATGAGCAGGGAAGACAACCGTCTAAAGAAAAAGAATAGTTTCCCGCCTCATTAATTTATCCCTCCTTTTTGACAAATGCACCACTCGACTTACATTTATCTGCCTTCCTCCCGTATATTCCTTTCGATTCCGATTCCAAGCTTCATTTATTTGTTTGAATAATTTGCTTACACGCGTTGCTCTCGACAGGAGTGTATTTAAAATCCTCAGTAAGTATAGGTCCTTGACTTGTGATGCGTCAGCCTCCAATGTGCAGCCAACCTTTTCAACCAAAGTATTGTTACAGATGAATCAGTGGTTAAGTGGTTGGATCAGACTTTTTTCTCCTCTTTCATCATCACCACCATTGGCATCGCTTTCATCACTCTTCCAGTCCTATCATGTCGCATTATCAATCCTCTGTACCAAACTTAGCACTTTTATCATTGACAAAACCTTATCTTTTTTTGTAAATTTACCACGAGTGCTAAGGCAATATATTGCTAAATGAATTAGACTGCCATGCTAAATTCTGATCAATTCTAAATCCACATCAGCGAAACATGGTGCAACTCTATATACTTGTGCTATTTTAGCTTACTTTTCCAAAACAGGTTCTTAATTAATTAATATTAAGTAATTATTATTACTAAAAGTGGATCACATCTATACGTTTCTGCCATCTCGGTTTGCCCATCGAACTCATTTACACTACACTACGGTCACTTATAAATATCGAATGTTTTACGATTGAGCTGCACTCCACAAATGCAAAAGTAACCCAACATTTGATACATAATCCTATTTTTTAGATTGTAGCAAAGGATATGATGCAGTTTGATTAACACATTCCCTGCTTTTTCATCATAACATACTCTGCACGGCAACAAGTCGGGGTGCTGTGGCTTAACAGGAGACTCGTCTTCTTGGCACCCTAGAAAGCCATCAGCCGGGATCCTATAAGGGTCAGTTCTAGATCAAAACGCACAGTGATTGAGCCGATTAGCCATTGTTTTACATGTGCAGTGACCTATGCATGCAATGATATGAACCACAAGTCGAAATCTAATTTTATTTAGATCTTTTCTACTGTGGTGAAACGGAGTGAGTAGCTCGTTCGTAATTAAATGTTTTTCTCAAAGCTGCTAAATGCTTTCAATCGGCTAGTATTTTAGACGCATTTAATGGGTATTTTATTGTATAAAATTACAATAAATAAGTTTACTACGCATTATTTATTAACTTTTCAGGTCTAAAGAGCAAAGTCGAAATGTTTCGTGTTTGGCTATCGTTACTCTACGCCTGAGAAGCATGATAATAAACTACAAAATACAGCCTATTTTTACCTGAGTTATGCACGAGGTAATGCTACAAACGAGATTCTGATTCCAAATCCATCGCTAAAGAGTCCATGCATGGTAAGTTATGCGCTAGCCAGAGGTGGCACATCCTTGTGGATTTGAAGACCAGCAATGCCGTTTCCATGAAGCGCTTCCTAGTAATTAAGATATGTTTCAAAAAACTATGAACCATCTCGCCAAAATCATGATATTTTGGTGTCGTAAGGGATCCTATTTACCGATGAGGTGGAAAGCAGTTACCGCTAATGACTTTGGAAATGCCAAACAAATTGATTAACTTAAAGACATGCTTCGCCCAACAGAATATGCGATTTGCAGTAGACTTGTCTTAGAATTCGCTAGCATTATATGCATCTACTTTTTATCTTAAACAATACGCGGCACGTTCCATTTACGACGTATGGCTAAATGATTGTGTTTTTAAAAATTTGAGTACAATTAAATTACCAGTTATATGTATGCGGGCAGGCATAGTAAATTTTTTTAAATTTATTTGCATTCCACTTCATTTTGATTTTTAAAAGGGGTGTAACAACAACGTTATCTATCCATTCTTCTCAAATATCATGTCTTCTTTAAATCTGGACATGAATCGTCCAAGCTTCACTACAGGCATAGCTTATATAATTCAGCGTTTGCCGAATGTTACATCGCAATCGGATTTCTGCTCTGAACTGAACGACCACCCAGTTAGTCACTCTCTAGTGGGCTATCCCCAAAAGCCCGTTCTGCTAGAACACGCATCATCATCGCGGCCTGACTTTTGGTCGCGATAGAAAAATTCTTTAACTAGCGACTGCTCTCGCTGGTCAATGATAAGCTGAGCCAACGTCTTGCAGCACTGGTCAAGATCGGAATCAGGAGAGACTCCTGAATCAATCGCCACTGGCAATAACTCATGTGGAAGAGCACGGAGATAGCGGGGTTCTTGGCCACTGTGGATATAAACGGAGTTTTAACTTAACGGCTTTCTTCCAGTCTCCAAATTTCATGCCCTTTCTGAAGTAAACGAGATCTGCTAACGCTGCCACAAGTAAGACAGCTCTTTCCCTTTTTTCAGTCCCCTTCTTCCACTCTTACGATGAGGAGGTTGGGTGCTTCTAGACAACTTTATTAAAAACCGAAACAAGATATTAGATAACTTGGTCTCATGGCCTCAGGCTCTAGGGACAACCACGTTAATCCACAATCGGATCAAAATTTTTCCGCCCTCTGGCCCACAAAGCACATTTAAAGGGCACGAGTTTCCTAATAAGAGCAACGTAGCACCTTCAGCCATATCAAGACCCCAAGAAGTCGACGACGACCCACCCAGCGAAGGTACAGTGGAGGAGGACAAAGTCATTTGCAGTTCCAAGGGACTAGGCAAGTGGGTTTGAAACGACTAAGTTAGTAGAAGCTGCTCATACCTAGAACATATCAACCCCTTCCAGCCTCAACGAGCTAACGGCTCTGCGCGTATACCGTAGCTTTTAACGGAGGAAACCTTAGGGCAATCTCAAAGCACGAGGCTAGTCCAAGAGCATTGTCGGGAAATACAAAACGAACCCCACCTAATTATTCGTTCGGAAGAATTAACTATTCAACATCAAAAGTAATCGGCAAATGAAGCAGATTGTTGGGTTGACAAATGAAACTGTAAACAATACATATATGCAAAAATGTTAAATAAAAGAAGGAAATAGAAGTGTGGGTGATATAATGGGTGGGTATTTGAAAAAGGGATGAAATGATATGAAGTGGCTGAGGATTGAGCATGATAAATTGGTAATTAGGAGAGCAATAAAAGTCCACACAAATAGGGGGCAGAAGACAGTAATCATTACCAGGGACTTAGCCACCCCCGTCTGCAATTATGTGGCAATGGCCTGAGTTCGGCTATGACCCGTTCCATTCCCTCTAACTCTACTCCCGCAACCACCGAGGCAGTCTGAATGGTAGCAGTTGAGGCAGCATGTTTGGATCAATATACAGATGGTTGAACTGATTAAATAACTTAGATTTGGATTTATTCTTTACTGATTGATTGTTTTCCTCATACACAATTTTGGGAAACTTGGGATGACTTCAGATACATCTTCCTCCACACAGTAAAACAAAAAATAACTCCAGTAGGTGGCTAAAAGTACATTCGCACTGGAGAGATGAATTGGGTTAGATGAACTGGTAAGTTGATTTGGCTTTTGGATGAATACCTTACAAACGGCACATTCTACAGCAATGCGAATTCTAAAGATGATTTCGAAGAAGCAACGGGACAGATAGCAGAAAACTAAGAGCGTGTTCTATAACATTCGTTCTAGAGGAGGTACTTTTAGTCTACACTGAGTGCCACTGCAATAAGACTGAATCTGCGTACCTCGGCAGCAACAAGGAACTAGAGCCGGGAAACGACTAGATTAAACTACATAAGTGATTTGTGCCTTACCCGCGTTATAATGAGAGAATTCAGTCAAATGGAATGAATAACCACTTTATTCGTCACTCGACTAAATGAAGAGTGTATACTTTTTAACCCATAGGAAGTGATTGGGGCACAGATTTTTTTTCAACGTTCACTCTTACAAACTAAGGTAGCGTTTACAATTATCGCTGAGTTCTAAGCAAAAAGCATTCCCAAGAAAATCACCCACCTTTAAGCAAAATAACCCACCTACTGCTAGAGAGAAGGCGCACTTTATTGCTTGGAATGAGATGACAAAGCATAAATACCACCCTCAATCAAAATAGCTCAAAGAAATTGGCCTCAAATGAAAAGCCTTAACAAGGCTGCTTCATGTGACAACATCTAACAGGCGTAGGTAAACTTAACACAAAGATAGGGACAGAAATGCCTGCCTACGAAACCTCCAGATACTCGCAGTATTCCTTCATTTGGCGGTCAAGCGCATTCACCAAAAAGTCGCTAAACAGGGAAAAAATGCTAAACGATTAATAAATCCGCGTCCATTATTAGTCGTTAACCAAAAAAGCAAAAGAGTAGGCAAAGAGCAGGCAAAAATAAATGCATTGTTCTTTTTTGATTTCTTTCGATTCATGGGTAGGGCAATAGTGTCGAAATAGTAAAATAGAAGAGAACATGAGATTGAGGTGACATGTCTGAAGAGAATTTGCATCGCGAAGCAGGTTTCTTAGCTCCTATCTTGACTAAACACTTGCCATCAGAGTGCGGCATGAGAAAAACCATTCTTAACACTTATTCACTGGGATGAAAAATTGCATTAATTTGACACTTGTTTAATCCTGATCTTGTGGGCTCTGCATCTCCTACTTCGGTTAGGATCTAATGGACGGAATGGATTGCCTCCGATATCACTGCGCTTCATCAAACTTACGAAAACAAATCAGTAAAGCACGCTAACAAAGGTGAGAGGCAAGAAGTAGGGAGGAGATGAGCAGCTGTGTGGGTTGTTTTGGTTCATTTTCAAGTCTTTTTGACGCAAATGAAGCCACCTTCCGCAAATAGCTTAACCCCAAGAGACAACATCCATTTATCAAAACATTACTGAATGAAAAACAACTTCATTTATTGTGTCGGCTTCCGCATGGGATTCGGACGCCAGCTTAAGTGCAGAAGTGCTAGCAGAATTGAATGAAGCAATAGAGGACGAGGGGAGTGGACAGTAAGATAAAGCGGGAGTTGGTAAGTAAAGTGAGGTAGAGTGGACCAGCGTCACTTGAGCCTGTGCTAACTCAGACCGACGCAGCACAGTCTCAGTGGTGGCGAAAAATCAGAGATGTTTATCTAGTGCAGTCACCAACATCCTCTTTTCCAATGATTTTTGTCCATCCCAGACGCTTCTCTTTCGGTTCTTCCACCCATTGTACCCTCGAGAATGCATGTATACGCGTTAGCGATTTGCACTGCAGACGGCCATCTGCCTATTGTGTCGCTTATGCTCATTCTTTGTCATTTTAGTCATCTATGCACCTGAATCATCACGGGAACTAGTGAGAATGAGTATCTGCTCTGCAGTCGCTGGTAAAAGTTTGCTGTGTATGTGTGCTGTGCATACGTATATATGGTAATCACTGCCGTCTTCTGCCCTTATTTTTGCAAGCTTTTACCTCTCCCCTAACTACCCAGTCATCATGCCAAATACTTAGCCTCTTCATATCAATTAATCCCTTTCTCACAGCTATCCACTATTTTCCGTTCATAGTTCTATTTGTTTCTTTCATTTAATATTTCATCTGTCAGCTCGCCTATTTGCTTTACCCGCACGCTATTTTTGGTTCTGGTTATTTAATTCTTCTGATCAAATTATGTAATTGGTTTTGTTTTAACATTTCTGACGGCATTCTTGGATTAGTCACATTTTTGAGATTTGCATCTATTGACGGCAATACAATCGTTCTGACGCACTCTAAATCTTAGTATTTAACCTCAATCCCCTAATATTTAAGCGACTAACCACTTTCACGTGCAATACTGATCAGGGTAACAAATGATAGTAGTTAAAGTCAAGTTCTTATTTTTATTGAGGACAAGTCTACTAGCAAAGCACATAGCTGGGTACGTGTCCGTGAGGAGTAAGTCAAAACAGCTTGATGGATTGCACTGAAACGCAGAAAAAGGGTGCACAATCATCACGTTTGCATTCAGATGCACAACGCACCCAAAAATCAGTGACTTGTAAAATCACGCTCAACCCTTGATTATTTAATAGCGCAACGTCGATGTCTATTACAATCCAAACTGCTGAAGAAGTTTGCCTTGTCATGCCAACCATGCAAATTTTAACTAGCTTTGCATAGTCAGATTCGCAGTACACTGACCGTCACCCCGCAGAGAATGCTCCCAACTCACTAAGCCATCAACCTTACTTAAAAAGGAAAACTTAAAAAACTTACATGCTTTGCTAATGTAATAGCACTTACTCGCATTCTATCCATATATTGCAAGCCAAACGTCTGTAATGCAGGATAATTTGAGCTTCACAATAAACAATTATTGTAGATTATATCCGACAACTAAAATGATACCCACAGTAGTGATTGAAGCGCATGTGTTCTTCTAATGCGTCCAAATCAGAAACAGATGCGTAGCATTCTGTGCAGAGCAGGTACATCTCTGAATTCCCTACCGGCACCACTGCGGCATAGTGAAATGAAGCATACATTTAAGGAGGTTTTGTATGAGGTATAAAAGCTGTGGCTGAGAGGCAGAGCGCGCACAAAATTCAATCAATGCTACTGGACACAAACTCACAGAGATGCCTTGCGATGAAATGAAACAGAAGCGAATCAAAATCTTCAAAAATACGGGCACACAAGTTGCACACATTGTGATTCCAGACTGCCTTTGATTTTCAGAAGAAAGTGATTGTTTTAATTCTGACATAAGTAGCAATAAAATGGGATAGTAATGCAGAATAATGTAAACTTGCTTACGTTTTTGATGCCGTAGGAGCAGTCCAAGAGTCTCGTAAGTCCTTGAGCAAAGCGGACACCCGAAATTTACAATAACTGAAACGTGTAAACTATGTTTGCAAAAATGCTAAGAACATGCCATAATTTGCCTAATTTAACCCTTCGTTGGGCAAGTTTTTATCACTAGTTTAAAATTTATTCAATTTTTTATGACACAGCCGTCCATAATCTAACTTGGAATTCTATGCATCAAAATGTATATCCTTCCACAAAAGACGCACCTTAAAAATACATGCATAGAAGTGCACATAGAACAGCATCTTGAAATTGTAATCTACCTACTGTGATGTGCGCGTTCCAAGTGTTGAAAGCACAAATTGATGCTCTCAAATTCTGCTGAACACAATTTGCATTCGTAAACAGACATTCCGGTAGGAACGAAGGTGAGTCAGGGCTTACAGAGGATACAATGGGTATGCACGTCAACCTCTAGGGTCTGTCCCTATGCTTGCACGTGATTGAAACAAAGAGGAGCAGTAGTCGCGTCTTTGATTAGGACTTTGAGCTATGCTGGCATGCGGTTTAGAGTTTACCTCACTTGAAATGCTTGCTTCTTCGTTATTCTGAGACTAGTTTTTCCTGTTAAGGATGAAAAATTGGTTTACAAAGGTGTTTTAATGTGCTAAAATATTTTGAAACAAACGACCTTCGTTTCTTCGTGCCCAAGAGAAAAACTGTTTTGCGAATCATCAAAGCATTAAATAAAGCAAATGTTATAAACTGTAGTTTTAGACAATCTAAAATTTATATCGACTGACTATATGTAATCAAATAGGCAATTCTTTGTTTTCTAACTATAAATATTGGTTCCGAACTTGGATGGCCTGTGCCGGATAAGCTGCTTTCTTAGCCATGCCAGTAGCCTCAATCTATTCATTGTAACTTTGAATGCGCAACTTGAAACGAGTTGCAGGTAATGCTGCTGATTTAATTTGGGACACACTTAAAAAGCTTAGAGGTGTTTTTACATAATGAACGGCCTTAAATTACAACCTCACGCAATAGACCTGTATGAATCCTCTGCATGTGACACCGAAAACGCCGAACTTCTTCATGTTTTTCGTCTGTCTTCCTAGATCTTTTCGTTTCGCTCCTGTAATTTTGAAAACCTGTGTGTCTGTTTTTTTTAACGACCGTCTGCGAGTTGATGGCAAATGGTGCATTATGAGGATGTGGTGAGTAATTTAAAGCTAATGAACACCAACGATAACGCAGGTAGTAAGGGGGTGCATCAGCAGATTCTTGATTGACAATGATTTTAGAGCTTAGTTGGTTTTTCCACCAGTGTGGTCCTAATACTCTTACAACGGCAGGACCTTGACTTTTTTCTGCGCTAAATTTTCTGCAACTAGTTTTGAGCGCGCGTGGAGGACGAAACTGCGGACCAAGCCAAATCACCAGGAAACATCACTGATACCGAAGCCGAGTAGTTTTTTTCGGTCGGAAAGGAAATCTATGGCTAGAGGGGTTGGTTCATAACCGTTTTCATTTACAACTAGAGGTTGATTAGGGGCGGCAGTGTCATTGAGTCGTAAAATAAAATGGGATAGGTAATCCGGCCCATGTTCATTTAATTACCAATTTTGGTATAATGTGAATCACAATTTATTTTTTCGTAAAATCTTAAAGGGGCACGCTTAGAGAACTGGAATACATTAGCCTCTCAAAATAAACACGCGAAATTTTTGAATTCAAATTGTGAACAGAGCATGATATTGAAGCCGGAAAAGAATGGCCAGTAGTAACACGCCGCAGATGAAAGAAAAATACTCTTCAACAATGCATTGTGAGCCAACGTGCAGTTTGCCTAAGTTATCTGCATAATATTTGTATACTGTGCTATCCGTAATTTGGGCATTTCACATGCCCAACGCAACGGGATTTCGGTCACAAGAAACAAACCCTTAGCCAAAAAGATATGTACGAAGCCAACTGTTAATTCATCTGGCTGTGAGTAAGTAGAAGTATTTATTGTATACTCCTCCCAAAAGTGCATTGAAGCTCCTAATAATTATGGGATGAAATGATTGTTTTGGTAAGCAAACCTAGGGCCAATATGCGCCTAGGAGGCACGGTGTCTTCTTGACACCATAAGATCTCAACCCCTAGGAGGAGTATCCATCAATCTCCTTGAATTCGCCTACTGCCTTGCTAGACATGCTTATTTCTTCCACTGCGGGCTTTTGGGAAGATGAAAGAAAACTCTCGTACAGTAAAAAACATCCTGTGTGCGTGCTTTTCTAACAGTGCTTAGTAGGCCTACTCAAAATTGGCGCATCTGCTGCAACGTTTACCATTTCAGCGCCTACTTTGCCATGCGCATTTCCTTTGCTTTACTGAACGGAACAGTCATGCTGCTGCGGTATATTGTATTAGTGTACAACTAAATGAACAATATTCTTCATCACTTTTAATCGAGAACAATCGTGTTGGGCAGTTCGTGAATTAAACTGACTTACTGCGCTATGCATAGGAAAACATTTGAGTATTCCATCGATTAATCATACAACACATAAATGAACCATATGGTAAAAATGCGCTTAAGTTGCTGGTGCAGAACTGCGAAGTTAGTGGCATCACAAATATTAGTCGCTTGGGTAAATTAAACGAGGCCAACTAACTCATAATTTGGAGTGCCTTGAATAAGGTATGGTGAGTTATGCTATTTGGAGACTACCCCTTGGTCGCCATGCCGATGTGCTCGATTTGCATTGCAGTTGGTGGGCCTTTGGTATGGACCACATATTTGTTTGGATAAAATGAAGGCCATGGCGATGGCTTGATTTGTTGTTAAGGCGATGCGTGGTGAGAAGCGGCATGGATGCCTCCTTCTTTTTTCTGTTCGCTGGGCGCATTTCTTTCATGTTTTGCGTTTGTTTATGCCCAATTTTTTCCCCTCTTTTTGCGCCTAGTGTTTTACCTTTGCATGTAAATAATTTTAAATTTTTAATTTTTCTTTGCATTAAATTTTTGATAATTGCTCTCAAGCATTTGCACGGACTAAATGTTTTTCGAATTCGGTCTTTTTTTGAATGCTTCCAATTGCTTTCTTTCACGTTTGTTTATCTCTCGAAAATGGCACTCTTCTTGCCTTTTTCATTGCTATCATCTCACTTTTTATTTGTTAACTTTTCTTTTACTCATCGTTGCTTTTCCTTTCTAGGCGCAACACGATCTTATTCTTCCAATTTATAATGATCGTTGGCAAATATATTATGTTTTATATCGCCCGATTTCCTCGAGTTGAAATCTCGATTCTGGAGATTTCGCAATGGAGATCGGTTAAGAGATCCAACTTTTATAATATAGGTTTTTATAAGCTTTAATTAGATATCATTTATTCTTTTTCTACTTTTTACTCTTCTCATCTTCCTCCACATTCCTCACACTCCTTTTTAACATTCTTTCATTGAATTAATGGAATAAATTCCCTCATTGCGATTCGACTGACTTGATTCCTTGTTGCACAAGTCTTTCTCATTTGTATTAAAACAAGCATTTTTATACCGAATCGAATTCAACCATTCATAAACTGCTCCTACTTGCCACGCATTTACACGCATACTTCTGCATAAATGCATGCATTTACATAGGTATTCACTCATGCGCACATTAATGCAGATGCATATAATATTGCATCTCAAAATTACGATCTGCCTACAGTTGTGCTCTCAGTTTATTTGTGCCAAGCATAAAAAATGCTTCTTAATGTCACCGAGCAATGTCTACATCTATAAGCATCCTGTTCGGTCAAGGGGAGAGCGAGTTGCGCGAGATTATGTAGCGAGGCTTACAGCAAGTGCAATGAGTAGGCATGGAACCTTATTGATCAGTTCTCAACCAAGCATGTAATTGCAACACAGAGCAGCAGTTTTTGCGTGTTTAGCCAAAACTTTTAGCGACACAGACGTGTGATCAAATTTACTGCAGCAAACTTGCTTTTCCGTTATGTGTCGTCGGTGAACGGCTCTTATAATCTAGTCTTTTTCTTTACAGAATGCGAAGCTGCTTGTCGAAGAAGCCGTCTTAATGCACCGAGCATTTTGGATGACTTCGTTTCAGCATGCTCAAACCAACGCCTCATCAGTCTTTAAATGCAGGATAAAACAGGTTTTACGAATCTGTAGAGCATAGAGAGTGCAAAAATTATTAGCTGGCGTTATAGGCAACCCAAAATATGAAAGGTAATTCGAGTGAGATCTTGTGGCAGAGCTTACCGCAACATTCAATACGTAACTTGGATGATGCCCTGAATGAGATATTAATTTTACACGCAATTAAAATACGGTGGAGCAACGGCCGCATATTGTGGTATTCTAAGGACAGCGCGGTCATAATGTTTAGAATCATCGCACTTCCCTTGCTCTTTCATTGCGCCCCTGAATGATTAGCTAAATGTTTCGAATTTGGTCTTCCTTGTAAAGAACAGAACATGCAAGTTTAAAACGCAAAATAAGGTATATTTTGGAAAGCTAGAACCGATACCTCATCGCAATTTCTTCAGCAATGAGAAAGTTAATGAAGCAAAAGCATAAAACAAAATTATGAGCTCTCGCTTCAATTTGCTGAAAGTCAGTGTTTATGAAACATAGCTCCGATCCTCCTGATAGCTCTATACACTATTGCCGCCCAGTATTATGTTGTGGCAATAACGGACGCGAATTGTTGTTGTTGACTGATTGTGGCTGCCAATTTTGCCAGGCAAGTTTCGCTTTCTGGTGACTACAAGCAAGTTTAAACAAGCAGTTTATTGCAGCGAATGTATTGGTTGCTTGCATAAAAGACTTCTAAGCCGTGGAAGCATATCCCGCACATCGCAGTTCAGAATGCATTGAGTTAACGAGATGCACCTATGAAGAGTGCGACTTATATTCTCAGAAAAAAGTTTGTCGTCACGACATTAGAGTGTGGTCAACTCAACCACTTGATTAATTATACCTAAGAACGCCAAATATTAAGGCTCTATTCATCTTACATTATGGTTATTCGAGGTAACATTTGGACAAGCGACGTTCCCAGGCGAAACCATGGTGAATGGTATAGACAGGACAAAAACCGGGTATCCCGCAATAAAATCGGTCTCTCTCTCCCTTCCACTTTCGTGCTCCAACATATTTAGCCTTTTCAGCCACCCCTTACATACAGTACGATATCGAAGACGGCATACGTTAGCTATTTTGTAGCTTACTGCTTTACAATGGTGCAGCCACTGATAATTATAGTCTTGGACTTATTTGTGATAATTGGATGCCGAGCGTAAGATAGTTGCTCCAAATTTTCATTAAAAGGAATAATTTCGGCATTTAAAACAACGTTTAATGTTACATCACATTCTTTTGAAGCCTTTATAAGTGCTCACGCTGGCCTTTGAATTGTGTCCAATCTGTAGTCGCTTCATTGGATGCACGTTATGGATATCTGCTTTAGTCAAGCTGTGCGAAAACGCAGGCTTTATTGCGATGTTGTCATTTGTTGATACACTTAGAACTTTCCATTCACATCGATATCTCATTTTTCGATAAGGTTGTCTTCAACATAATGGGATGGCCTTGCGATCTAGGCGACAATTATTGGTAGATTCTATGCCTCAGAAGTCCTAAAACTGGACTTTGCGTGAGCAAAGCGTATGCTTTTTACAAGTATTTGGGTGATGGAAATGCTCCTGAAATTCGCCTCTTTACATAAAGGAATGCAGAAGACATTAAATGTCGTTACCAGAAAGTTAGCACCGTCATTTGGGGATTGATACGAATGAATGGATATTCCTGTGGTATTCAATGTTTTTTAAGGAGAAAGTGTCACCCTTCGACATTCCAAAAAATGATAGCCTTCAAAGGAAGCAATAATTACGTCCTTAGTGGTAGCCGTACAGACAATTACCGTTCGTCTTAGTTGAGAAATATTCCATATTTCATGAATTAGTCCATATATTCTTAGCGGCTATTCGGCAAGCGGAACGATGGTGTGGCATGAACTCAGGCCGAGAGCTCTATTGTTTTGAGTGGCAATATTTCATAAAACTGAGCTTCGGAGTGCAGTTTAGAGGGATGAGGCAGAATGCTTGGTTCGAGGTATGAATTTGGAGCCACGGTTGCTAAGACGAATCCTTAAGCGTCAAGCCACTGTGAACATGTTTGAAATCAAGTCTCAACAAATCCTTGTGTTCCTTGGGAAAGTGGTTAGGTGCTTACGTGGAAGCGTCGCATAAGCATCCAAAATGCCTGAATGAATTTGCTTAGGCGATACGTTTCGGCGACCATCCATAGATGCGCATAGCAGTTAAGTTAACAAAACGCCAATGCTTTTTGATCCACATAAAAAACAAACGAATCAACGTGCAAAATTTTATTAATTAAAAACCCTCAAAAGTGAGGTAAGCAAAATGATTCAATCTACGGCAAAATTTGCAATGTTAAGTACACTCACCGCAGTCACGTGTGCAACGTCATTTTATCAACAGAATAATATTGTCAATTAGCTTTCACTAAGTTTAAATAGGCAAAAAGGTACTAGGCTACAGCGAAACTGTTCCTGCTATTTCACCCCAAATATATACATCAAGCAAAACATCCAATCTGCGAAAGCTCTTTATGGCAATTTATCCTCACTGAAGACGCGTAAATAAAATAAAGTGACCTGCAAGAGAGTATTTTTTATGTGAGCGAATTCTTGCTTTAGTCTCGTGGACAAATGAACTAATGTATGGCAAAACTTTCTCTGTCAATTACTTCTCACTGTACTTCAAAACAAAAAGACCAATCTGCAACCAAACCTTTTTCTCACTAAAGACAAACAAAACGAACAGTTTTATAAAACCTTTGTTTGTTATTTCAGCTGTAGCCACACAGACAAAAACTGACTAATCTACGGCAAAACGTGTCCCTTTGTTCGCGATGACGAATGCTCGTGCAGTACTCCCTGTATCTGCACTTTATAACCCGCAATTTCGCATTAAAGTCTCGGTGCAAACACACTATACTTCATGCAGTACACAATAAATAACGAAAACCAAGCAAAGCGATGCCTCGGCAAAGGTTTGATAAAGTCGTCAGCGACGTTACTCTGGTAATTTTATAATTACGTTGCACAATTTTTGAGATCAGTGCTCTCACTGTGTTTATAAAAGCAAAGTCAACTAATCTGATGCTCTTGCTTTAGGTAACGATTCCAATTCACTTCGTAACATTCGACAAAATTTGTTTGCAAATAACGATTTTCGCGAATAATACGACGAGGTTTAGAGCGGTTTCCTTGCTGCAAGTGGAAATGCTGATGTATTGCTCCTTATAAATGCTTTTATAACTGATACATCCAACTCAAAGCCTCATTGCAAATTCACTAAGCTTCATAAAATATGTGAATACTGAAAAATGAGCAAAAGAATATTTCGGCAAGGTCTTTAAAAGCCGTCAAAGTTAAGGCTGTTTTTATACATTTATGGGCATGCAAACTGCACTAATTTTAGCTGCTAAGAGTCATCGCTACACGCATTTAGCTGTCGATCTTATAAAATAAATTTTCTGGTTATGCACGCCTCTATTTTTTTGCTCTCGTTGATCACATGACTAGTGTGCATGCACCCAATGGCCTCCGTGTTTTGAATCAGACAAAACGTAGAATCTGGTGCTATCTCATCCTCTGCATTCATCATCAAGCCTCATATCTCGTCTTACAAAATATACTTGGGTCCTTTTGACGACGGGTCTTCAGCTACCGTCCTCTGCACCATTCACGGCATTGGACAATTCCGTGCTAAATACCAGTTCTCTTTTAAATGGCGGCAGAAAATAAGAGGCTTTACTTCTCTTTCTGTAGGCACAGCTTACTAAAGGATTTTCACGATACAAAAGCTTTCTTCTGTTCTTTCTTTGCTTGTGTTTCACAACAATGTGGAAGTTAAACGTCACATTATGAACACTGGCAAGATATTGGAAACAAATCGTTCAATTTAATTGCAGCCGTTAAAGTTGCATATCGACAGACGTATAGCCTTCAATGTTGCAAAGTAATTTTTTTTGATTTTGCGTGATTCTACATGAAAGTATTTTGCAGAAACCATGAGTCATTTAAAGAATTGGAGTTTAAACATAGTGCACCTTTAGGTCACAAGGCTGCCGTGCATGATGTAACGCATTAGCCGATGGCTCGTGAGTCAACGTTGGCTCATACATACGCTCACCTAACGATCCCTGCTTTAGCAATGATTTTCATTACTTCTCACCTTTATTCATTTTCTCAATTGATCCTTCAACTAAGATTGAATGGAGAGCTGGCTGCTGGCTTAAGCTCAGCATTTATCATCGAATAACGGGTAATATGATCACCAAAGCTCATTATAGAGGATGTGGTGTCCTGAACATACTGATTACGACAGTGTAAAAAGAATGAGGGGCCATTAGCATGGCGGGAACGCCATGTCTTGGAGTGATTTACAGCTTCCAGAACGCGAATCATCAGATTGCTACGCAAATTACTTTGTTCTGGCATAAAGTAGTTCTGTAAGAAGTGGTTGCTTGAGCGTGAGACTCCTGTGATATCCACCTGATTCTATAGGTGTAAGAATTGACTCGGTAAAGAACATGACGCATCACAGTGTAGTAACGGAAGGATAATAGTTTGCAGTGGCATACCAATGTGCTGGGAATCCTCCAACTACAGTCAGAGCTCCTTTCTCTTCCAATGTGATCTTTAAGCTGTTGTGTCATTAAGGCGCTATGGAGCGTCGAATTAAGTCCCCACAGCTGGTGACGAAATGGCAAGCTTCTCTCTTCGCGACACTTCCTACAACTGTTTGTGCACACGATTATCCAGCCAGCTTGACGAATTCTGATGGTACTTGTCCTCATATTTGAGTTCAGGCAGTAGCTGCTGCTAGTTGAATAGGAAACTAGTCCAAAGGCTGGATCATGATCCAAAATTCGCCACCTAAATTTAAAATTAGCACAAATCGAAACCTGTTTGATACTGCCATCTAAATACCACAGGCTCATCTCTATCATCCTCCGCCTTAAAATCAACCGCAGACAGACTCACTCATTTCGATGGTCGAAAAGCCTCATTATGCGCTTCTAAGAGCTGGTTTGCACATAAAAGCTTAAATATCTTGAGGGACATGCACCACATCGGTTATGAGAATCCGCTTATAAGCAAACGGTAAACTTGTCGAGATTTAGTGTCGACTCCTGCAATAGCTGCAACCAATGCACTGACTTACGGCAGCTCTATTTACTTCCGCAGTTCAAGTTCCATGGTCCGTGCGAATTGGCAAAAATAAGCAACAGCTTAATTAAAGGTGAGCGTTGTTTTGCGACAGCAGGTTCGCCTAGGCGGACTCATTTATTTTCATGCTGATTTTCATGCGATCAACCATGGAGGTGAAAAACTCTGAGACCATGGACAGGAACGTTTCCCTCGATTCGAAGAAATGCTCAGCATTGTGCTGTGGCTTTCCATAGCCAAGCAATAAATTTCAGCATACCAGCCAATTAGTACAATTGTTTTTCTACGCTTTGCCGAACGTACCCCATCAGAGCGGACCTACTTACACATCAATGGTAATGTGACAAAGTGCAGAAAATTGCATCTGCCATTATAAAATAGTTTGCTGTGATTAATCCTCAATCGCTAAATAAGACGCAAGATTGTCAGTCGATTCTTTTCTGGATCAGTATAATCCTGCATTGAGATTAAGCGACGCGTTTGACAAGTACAAATTTTGCGTTATAATAGTTGAAGTGAGCGTGGTAGTCGATGGTTTGCACAGACTTAATTATTTAATGCGCTGTAGGCAAACCCACCGGTGCTGGTAGTTGCTGACGATAATGCAGACCCTCCTGAATTTCAATCATGTGGATGCTTTCCAATGCAAGTGCAGTCATACATTCCTGTTTCACCCAAAACGGCCCAATGGCAGTGAGTATTTACTGCGCATATAGGCTTCTGAGGTCTTATTTTAGTTCATTGCATTTGTAATGGGTAGGCAACGATAAATCCGGTAATCACGGTAACTACTTGGCTTTGTAGCAATGTGTTAACGTAGCCCCAGCGCCAGCCGTTATAAACTCCCCATCTTTGGCACAAATCAAATCCACGGTGGCTTGCCCTGATAATCGCTGGCATTAGAAGCCTTTACATGTTCTGTATCTAAGCTTTATCTCTCTTTGTTTATAAAGCTTACTTTCATTACATTTGGGTTAACTTATTCGCATTCTAATGGCGATCACTTACATTGCTAAAGGTTTGGGGGCAAAATAGCTCACAAATTAAAAGTACTGATGCATATCTAAATTGGCTTCTAAGATGTGCAGCTACCTTGACGCTTCCGGCTAAATGAGGATGTCAGATGGCGGCACGTTTGTAAAATTATTGTGCTAGACAACCATCTCTGCCAGTCACTTTTCTCCAAACGTTCTCGAATTCCACCCAAAGTCCTTCCAAAGCTCTTCCATATAACGGAGGCGATCGGAACCCCACTGACGTTTTCTATTCGTATTTGACACCAACGCACGTTTTTGTTTAAAGCACCAAAAGTTTGATTCGCCAATTGATCCTTAACAAATAAAAACGGTTGTTCTCGTAACCTGCGCGCGGTCAGAAGTACACTTTTGTTCTAGCTAAGAAACAGCGAAAACAATCAAAACTTTTACGCATTCAAAAGCAGTGATGCATTTTTCTTCTTTGCCTCTGATTTGGTTGGTTGGGTAATTCAACAAGTAATAACCCACTAAAGCCGTACGATTGCCATGCTAACGGTCAACACGGCATTCAAATCGGTTCAATTCTGCGCAAGGGCTGATGCTCTGGGCTGCGACTAATAAGTTTTGTAGTGTTAGAATAAAACAATTGTCGATTTTGCAGAGAGGATAAAGCGCCACATGGGGTACGGCCAATAAAGCTGATAGTAGGAATCGAATAGCGAGCATCCGCCTATCTTCCTTGCCCGTCGTCGCCTGCTGGTATGCCTGCTTCATAAGGCATCTACCGTAAGCACAGCCGCAAACACTGCCATGGCGTCATTGGTAGCAGAAGTAGTTTGTACTTACAGAAACTTTAAAATCACTGCATTGCGCTTGCGAAAAATGGGCTGATATAAGAAGGATGCGCGCTGTTTGACTGCAGCAGTTGATCGTGATGAAGAGGGAAAGAGGGTAAAGTTGAACGCTAATTATTAGTTTCGTAGCCTAATGGGTAAAGCGTCTGACTCCAGATCGGAGGATTACGAGTTTGAGTTTTTTAGGGCAATGAAATTCCCTCATCTCATCCGCTGCTTGCGATGGCACAAAGCGAAGTTAGGCAGCACCATACGACTTCATTCGTGTTCTTGTTACTAAACTAATGGCGAATGTGTTGATGTCAACTTGGTTCTTGCAGGTGGCAACAAGATTACTGCCGCATAACAAAATGAGGATGTCGAGCAGCTATGTCTTTACGAAGTAGAGCATAATTTAGGCGCTTTGGCTTTATTCACAGTTGTCGCTTGCAATGCGCAAATAGACCTAATAAGGTAGAATATGTTCAGATAGATACGCCATTTATTGGAGAACTAAAAATGCTAATTAGAGCAAGACGGGATGCGTTAGAGCCTCATAATTGAGAATGAATGGCAGTCGCCAAAAGAGCTGCGAATAGATTGGTAAACTTTGTAGTCGCATCAGAGTAGGATCGAAGAAAATGGTTGGACATCGAGGGAGTGCGTATAAGGGCCACTTACATAATTAATTGGTAAATGATGGATAAGTGCGCAGGTGGGTGAACAGGCTACCCAATAATTGCCCTAATTTTGCTGCTAGTAGACTCACTAGGAAACAAAGAATTGAACTGGTAAATCTATGCTTCATGAGTAGTTGCCATGTAAGTGCGCTTAGATATTTGGATGGTCGAGTTGCAATACCACACGCCATTGGTATTGAGCACGATGGAGTGGGTGAGCGTTTTCACTCCTTGCCATAAATGTGCAGCAACATTCACCCTTATCACCTCTGTCCTCTTTGTCAATGTTACCCTAAGTACCATCATTGTCGCTACGTCATTTATGCAAACGACGTTTTACACATTACACGCTTACCTGCTTAGGTGTGTAAGGTACGTGGCTATAACATAGGGCCTAATACATTCTTTTCTAACAGCTGCATTTTCCGGCACAACCTTCTCTGCGCCTAGCCGTATACCATAGCGGTCACCCTTCATATTGGTTAAAAGTTCTGGTGTCCAGGTTGCCCACTTACGAGGCAAATTACTTAATGTGGGTGGTGCTCGCTACAGTTCTAACTGAATAACATTTCGGTCTCGTGCAAATCCCTTTTATTTTATTGGCATGAAGGTGCCTTTTATAAGCGTTAAAGGATTCAGTAGGTTCTAACGCTATTCCCCTTGGCGGCGAAGAGCTGCCTACTGGTGCTTAGTAAGATAATGCAAGAAAGGGAACTTACAAAAGCTGCAAGGATTTTAGCAAAGATTGCCTGTGAGAGAAATTTATTTTAACCTTATAGACTCCCCTATACAGCATCACTGGCAAACATTTCCTAAGCTTTGTAAAGCCAGTCTTATTTAATCAAGCACTCGTTCTGAATTCTGAGCTTCACCTAATAGCATGAAGCAGCAGTTCCAAATACAACATCGGCCAGCGAGCTCTGATTTCAATGAGTGTGATATCAAGAGCACGTAATAACATCGCAATCCACCATTTCCACTAGACCAAAGTTCAGCTGTATCTGCGTTCACCGGTGGCTGGTTTGGGGTGTGTTCAATAGCATTTTACTTGAAGAAACTGCATAGTTTCCTTAAACAGCACGACACTCCTAGCCTCCTCTCACCACTTCTCATGCCTTTCTGCCCAAATATCCATCCCTCTGCCTATCAAACCATCTATCAAACAAAAATAATTAACATTCGTTTATTCTCGGACGTGCCTGCAGTTCATTGAATAACACAAAAGACCTGCATAATCCTTTCCATACACACACATAAAGCCTAAAAGTCAAAAAGGTGAAAGGCTAAAATAACGGACGGACATGCAAATCCTTCTTCAGGTGGTAGCTGTAGAGAGGAGATCTGCATGCTGTGAGCAAATATCAAAGCAAAGACCTAGCTGAACTTAGAGTGAACTTTCGCAATGATAAATTTAGGCTTGCATATGCTTGAGCTAGCTATAATCAATCGCAAATAGAAAATGGCAAAAATTCACTTGCATTGAAATACTTAATGCTAGATCTTTGCATTAGTAATGTTTTGAGCTAAGTGTGCGAGCCTTCAACTTAACTGCCACATATCCGAACTACAGTTCAATCAATAAGTCAAATAGAAAACAGGAAAACGAACGTTTATTTCAACCATCAGGACCGATTCACTGATATCAAAGCCAAGTATGCGGGAATATTTTCTTATTCTGAGAATGGGTAGCTGTCACCAATCTAATGTTGTACCCTTGTAAGCTAAAGGAGCATGCCAATGAGTGGACCGAGAACGCTGGTGCTTTCTATCAACTTCAAGAGGGCAATGAGTGGAAAGACCACTCTTGCCATTGTGTTGATTTGCTTCTTAGTCGATGGCTTCGGTTATCCTAAGCTATCAACTTTTCCGTCTTGCAAGTCATCTGTGTGCCATTCTGGTTCAGATACTGGCTGCGGTTGTCAGAGTGGTGTACTTTTTCATAGACTTACATGGCCTGGTCACGCTTGACTGATCCCTGATTCATCCTGTTCGAATGTGTTTTATTTTAACATGTGGGTTCCTATAATAGCACACGATACCAGCAATGCGCTAAAAATCAGTCACCTTTTAAATTCGTACGATGCTAGTTCGCACTCCAAATATATAGGGCTCCAATGTTGTTGGCAGGAGGGACCCATTCATAGGCAAGTTGCAGGTCCTTCTTGAAGACCAAGCCCTCAGCTTTGGTAAAAGTCGTGAATGTGACAGTTATTCCTACTTCAAATCCCTTTTTAGGCAGCGCAGAAGCCAGGGTCTTGGAGAAGAGGAGCTGACGTTTGGTTGCGCTGCCTTAATATGCGACCGATGATCTCCCTGGTAATCAGTTACAAGCGTGCTAACATCGGATGCTACGAACATTATTTTAAAGAAGGGAATCGACGTCAGCATTTGTCGACTCTCCGGAGCAAATTGGATGAGGCGAAGCTGGTGAAGCAAATCTGGCTCCACCCGAAATGCGTTAAATTAGAAATTCTAGTGCTTATTTTTGCCCTTGGCAATGCATTCAGCCGATAGAGCTAAATAAATTATGAATTTGTCATCTTTTAAGCTGAATTTATTAATAATGGAAACCAAAAGCCCAACAGGTAACGTCTGTTAACGCAAAGAATGTGACGGAGTCATGCATGGAGCTGAATCACAAGTAATAACAATACTAAAAATAGCTACCCGGAATAAAATTTAGGAGTGGCGCGGAAAGCAACGTAAAAACTTGTAATATGGATGATGATCAAATCTAATCAGTGCAGACCTAACCAATTTCCTCTCTATGTCGGCTTTTAATCATGCTTAAGTTCTAGCCTATGAAACTCAGAATTTGCCGCAGTTCTGCGACTGATAGCAGACTTTTTTCAGAATTGACTTTTTAGAATGGTTTGCCTCCTGAAGTCTGCATGCGGACATTTTAAATGGCAGTATTTTGCCTACTACTAGATGATTTGACGGATACATGGTTTCAACATTTATAGAAAATGATTATTCTATCTGACAACGGCCATTCGGCGAAGGCTTATATCAAACCATATAAGAACCCATTGGCAGTAAACAGACAGTGGGCGGGTCCCATTGTTCCATTAAAATGTAGCTGTAAAAGAGCAGTTCTAAGGACGTATTTTAATATGATGCAAAAGTGAGTCAGATGGGCACGATGAGATCTTTCTGGCGGCAATCGCTTGAACCCCCGCAACTGATCCACGCTAAACCACCCTGAGAATGGTAGGTCCCAGACGTCTTTACATGTATTGCTTAAGCATTTTTCCCTGTGGTTTTACAAGTTCAGCCTTCGTTACATTTGATTTGGCCGATAATGGTAGCATACATTGTCAAAAATTTAGGCGTAATGCAGCTCTCAAAGTACAGTCACCAATCTACCATTTGAAATGGTAGTGCCGCTAATTTGGTTTACCCTTTGCTGCCAGCCGAATATGGGGTGGATTCGATTCTCACTTCGATTCTCCACCTTTATATGCAGCGCATTTATAGGTGGATTTGGCTTAACAAATCTCTGTTAGTTACTGTTCCCACAAACTCATCCAATTTTTTTAAAGGCTTTCGAATCTATCCGGTATCACGAGAAACAAGTTGGTTCCCATCAATGCTCTTTATCTGCATTTGATCCCAACCAACTCTGTGGATGTACACATTTCGGTTCTTTTCCCAGCTTCAGCTTCCATGCGGTGTCGCATGAGAAACGCATGTTTCGGTTTAAAGCACCAAAGATCGCATTTGCCAACCATTCCCTAAAATAAGGAAAGATTAAAGTCGCAGCCTGCTACCACACGTGGACGCTGCTGTAGTAAAGGTATAAATTGCATCATCAGTTGAATCGGACAGTTAGAAAATTTTCGCAAGTGGTGCATCTATGACTGCATAATCCTTGCGGTTGATCATTTGAACTTCCGCAAAGAAGAATCTCTAGCCATCTTGGGATTTCTCGCACCCTGTCAGATGTTAATTATCGCAGTTATTTTAATAAACGGAGTAATAAGCCTGATAAGATGAAACGCCTTTTATAAACGACTCTACTGGATACCAGCATCACCCTTCACGTGCATAATGCTGATAGCCTAAAACCATGCGCATGCCAGTATAGGTAACATTTCATGACAATTAATTTATCTGCGAATCGCTAATGCTTTAGCCCCTATAATGCTGCCTGAAAGCCAGAACCCTGTCACAGCCTCTTGATTAAACCATCGCGTGCTGCAAGTTCTGATGCTTTACGACTTCATTCAACAATTTAAACAGCTATCATTACATTTGTTTTAGCAAAAAGCAACTTCAGCGCCACCGTACAGCCCATATTTTATAGAGCAATCACCTCACTTCTAGGATTTAGAAAGAGGTTTTAATATCAAGGAACCTGATAACTGTTTGTTTTGCGTTCAGTTTTCCAGCTGCTAATAAGCATTTATGCCAAAAATTCTTAGGATTCTTAGCATGACTTCAACAGAAATATGTAGGCTTGAATTTGATATGCTCATTTGTTTGCTCATCCAAGTTGTTGCTAAACGCTCAGATATTTGGTAACATATTGTGTTGGTCAGGCAAGTTTAGAGTTTGCATTTTGTGTTAATAGCTTTTAAGGATTCAAAGCCTACCTGTAAATGGCAATGTCACCGGAAGAAGAATGAAGTTGACTACCTTTTGCCGCTAGTTGCAATAGCACAAGTAATTCAGGACAAATTCTGTGTGCAATATGCAGGGCTGTCCACCCCAAATTGCGACTGTATGCTGAAAAACAGCCTAAAGCACATTATTAAAGCAGTGATATTAAATGCCTTATATGTGACATCGCCTGCTTTTTAACAGAATGGGCAGGCGGTAGAAAGTGAAGCTAGCAGTCATGTGCTAAGTATATCATTAATTCAGCCGGTGATACAGATGGCAGTGTATTTCTTTGTCCACTGCGAGCAAGAAGGTGCAAAATAACCAATTAATTAAACTTTTATATTTTCAACGTCAAAATGCAGATCTGGAAAAAATTGGATGTTGACACACTATTTTCTACAACTAGTCATTTAAGCTAGAATCAGTCAACCATGTTGAGTTGAACGGACTTGATAGCAGTGATAGGAAATATAGGATTATATATTCCTGCTTACAATTGCATCTAGCCACTTCTAGCAACACTCCTCGGGATAGCAACACTACGCTGGTGCAAGTGATGAATCCTTCTTATTTATTACGCTACCTGACTTGACGCCTTCTCCATTATAGCCACATCTTTACGCTAATCAGTGAGGTAAGAATTCTTCATTAATTTTTAGGATTGGATGTTGTTTAAACGTGTGCTTGTTTGCACCAACCCAAATAATATTGCCCTTTTTGCTGCAGTGGCCAACTTAATCCCTTCTAAATACAAGTCGCTATTTTAGTTTGTTAAGGACTTCCCGCACTTTGGCAAAATATGCAGGCCATTTGCCACATTGATTTGCGCACTGAGTTGAGGGTCCGAAAGGTAAATATGACACAATTATCTGATCTGACACCGCATGGTTTACAATTATCGCACATAAAAATGGAAGGCAGTGCGCTACATTATATTTCGCCATGTACACATCATTTCCTTTATGTTTATTATGACGCACAATTAACCGGCGGTATAGTAATCCGACAAATTAAAGAACTTGGTTCTGGGTAGATGCTGCAATATAAGTGCGGAATTTGGATAGCACGGACTATACCGAAATGCTACCCATGAGAGAATGAGAGAAGGGTGCAGTGGAGATATGTAGACGCGCTGTCGGTGTTGGCATATCTTTTACCCCATTGTCAGGTACCTTTTACGTCTACCTATCAATTAATGTGAGGCTATACATTAACTGAGACATCGTTACTAGATTACGCCTTATTTTTTCTTCCTTTGCTTTTGTCATTGACTGCAGCTAGTTGTAATTAACAAGTTGGTCTATTGGTCATTCAAATGCATACTTACTTTACTTGATGCTATATTTTTATATCAAGACAAATAGGCGTGTAACAGTTGATTATTTAATGTAACGGTGGATATTCTAGCATTCTTTGCTTAAATACTTAAGCAAGGCAAAATTTTCCTTACATAGTGCAGTGAGCTGCATGAATGATAAGACTTCCAAGAAATCGCAAGTAACAATGTAGTGTAATAATGCTTCATTTATTAATCGGGCAAGTATACAGTATGTCTAATTTGCTTAAAGCCGTCACTTTGACAAGGCCTCCTTCTTAACTATGCGTTAAAACGGATGGTGCCTAATAAGGTTGGTCTGAAAGGGGTTTTGGTTCCTTTAGTATCAGCGTAAAGATAGATGCATTAAGGGTCAAGAGAACCCACCTTTCACCTTTCCGCTACAGCCATGCTAAAAATCCAAACACCAAACTAAAGAAAAAGCCGATGGTTGCATTGTAAATTTTGACATCATTCTCAAAAGACACCTAAGGTATTTCTGGTTCCATCGCAAAAAGCCTTATAGAAATGCCAGTTTGAATTTCACACTATTGATACTTGTCTAGCAACAACTGTTGAAGAGGTCGCTTGAAAACCACACAAGCATTTAGAAGACTCAAAACGAGTTTCTTAGCGCTGAAGTGAGGTGAGAAAACTATGGATTATATGAGTGGGAGGGCCGTCAGGTTTCGCAGCCGCTGGGTTGCATTTGTTGCCAATGAAGCTTCTTAAAAGAATCTGCAAAATTACAGCTTCATTCCCAGTGATTATCTCTATAAACCCTATAAGTGGAAAACCTAATGTTGTTTTGATTCGTGCATTCCCAATTAAAAATAATATGGCACATGGAAAGACAAACCTTCCGAACTCACGAGTCATGATGGTACCAAAGCCAAGCAGAAGGGCATTAGGGCTGACAGAGAGGTTAATTTGATGTCAATGAAGTATGACCAAAACATCTAGCCAGTGAACTGCGTAAGAACCTGTACCTTTGCCGAAAATGTGTAAAAGAACGCACCGAAGGCGGGAATCACATCGCTGTAGTAGGATTAAGGGCCATTGTTGTCATTTTGTTCATCTGTCTCTTGTTGAGTGGCTGTAGTTATCCGACACAACCAGCATTTCTGTCAGCTCAGTCATCTGTGCCACATTATGACACGGATACTGGTTTCAACTGCCGAAATGGTGCCTACAAATACACTTGATACGGGCCACTGTGCCATGGTCTTGGAACGAAGGCTTTTTGCAAAAAAAATATTTAGGGTTGCGAATAAAATGGATCCGATGGTCAGCGGATGGTTACGGTGGCTACTAGGGTTAGTGGAATAAATGCCTGAATAATTCAGCATCTAATATGTTTGATTCAAGACCTGCTATTGGATAAGCTAGAGGTTAAAATAAAGGCAAAGAATGATTTTGCAAGCAGGATCTTAATCCTGGTAAATCCAGAAGGGCTGTTTAACACGTTCGCAAAATAATGCCTGCCTAACGGGAAATCTTTACCACAACGCCCCAACTACTGCATGCTCAAAGTAATGGTGCCAATTGAGGCAAATGATATGGGTTTGCTCAACCCATACTCATAATCGCGAAAATTCGCTTGTTCTTTACCAACTCATTTGTCTAATCCACTAGCCATGGATAAATGTAGGTCAGCCCAACCTGTAAAGTGCGAAAAAGGAGAACGACGCTACTCATCCCCATTTACTTCGATCTGTTTCACTGAGACTGGTCATGGGAGGATGGTAGTCCGAACCGTGCACCGAAGGCCTAATTCTAGCCGATTTTAGCTGTGTAGTCCGAAAAATAGAGCGTCTCATAAAATTCAATAACTCGACAACCACATCAACACTGCCATTTAAGTGAATAGAAGCGCGTAAAGTGCTATTTCACTTGTAACAGCCATAAGATTGAAACCGAGGAGATTCCGCACTTTACGAAAAGGGTAATTCCATAAAATGCTGGCCCGCAATTGGCGATACTAACAAGTTTGACCTTAAATTCAACGAGGAAGTAAACGCTTCTAAGGATGACGCCTTAACCTACTGACATTGATCGTTGACTGCGTTTCTCTTTCTTACGCAAGGTTGCTTTAGTTCTTGTCATCCATCACTATACAGATCCATACTCTTGCCTCTCCTCAGTGACTTTTGCGAAGCCGACATTTACTCTGAGTCTACAGAATGCGTCTTGAGTTTCATTGTTAAAACTAATAAATAAGCGTATACAGACAACCTTAACCATCTGGAGAATTATTCGATCACCCAACCGACCACCAAGCCTGTAGGTTTACGTGGTGCCCTACATTGTGCAACCATACCCTTTGGCATCCGGACGACTTCGGATGCGGACAGACGCAGGGCTGCGTGTAGGCCACAAGCAGCAAGGATATATTAATGTAAAGGCCTAAAAGTGGGACATTAGCGATGCTGGACAAGGGAAACTGTAAACTTTTTCATTGGAAAACAGGGAATTGAAAAAAAAAATATAAGTGTGGATAAAGTGAGAACGCACGTATCAGTGGCAAGGAAATGTGGAAAAGAAGTGTGCGCATTTGCCACCAGTGGTGCATCCATAACCCCGGGACGGCTAACTGAAGCATTCGCTAGCTTCACGCTGCGTGTAGTTGCAAAAGTCCTTGCCCATCCACCGCATAAACTTGAACCCTAAATCTTCCATTTTAATAATGGCTAGTATCCACCAGGTTGTAGATCAACGAATTAGATTAGAAGCCACTGCAAAGCTTTTCATGCCTTCTAGAACAAAGCTAGCCCTTCCTTTAATATCAATTCCTAAAGTATTCAATTCTTAAGCCCAAAAAGACCAAAATTTTTATAGAATTAATGTTTATCACCCCGCTTGCGCAAACAGCTCCTAAGATCTTCGATGAACTCACTATGAATTATGCCCATTAGTCCAGGAAGGACCTAAATGTCCTTTTTAAGCCTCACAATGTTTCAAGACTCTTTAAAACCCGAGCTGTCAGTTAAACACAAATGCTGATGCAACTTCAAGATTGGAAAGTCATTGGTAATTGGATACCATTCTAATGGCTTCCAGCAGACTTCCCCAATTCGATGGATATGTGAGGACAGCAATAAACAGCATCCCTCCAAAGCCCGGGACTCTATAGTCGAATGTAGATATCAATTTACCAGGATAGCCCTCCACGTAGACTCTGTCACCCAGCACTGGCTCCGTCACACTCTCAATAACTAGAGGTTCCACTCTATCATTGGCGTCAGCGGCGCACATCAGCATACCCTGCGACTCGATGCCATGCATCTTGACAGGTTTCAGATTGCGCACAAAGATGCCTACTAATCCTTGCACTTTCTCAATGGGCACGTGTGGCACAAGACCGCTGACCACGGTGCGGAATCCGCCTTCACCTAGATCCACCTAGGAGGAGTAAAGAAACGAATTCGCCATACAGGAGCCAAAACTAGGAAAAAGTCATTACAGAATGCATTGGGTGTTTGGTAAATATAGTTAGTAATGGAAAGCGACGGCAACAACTGCATAAATTTGACGGATTTTTGAAGGTATAGCTTCCTAAAGGATAAAACCCATAAGATGAAGCAGGACTCTTTCGAAGACCTTACCTGTGCTACTAAATAATCAGGCAGCCATGCAGCTGGATTAGTATTCTTTTTTTAAAGTGGCTTGTTACTTGTATCCTGTACAAGAACTTGGCGAGTAAAAACCATTTGATCCAATTCGTAAAATTTCTGATGTTCCAGCATACGAACCAATCATCCAGGAATCTGGTTAGCATTTCCTTCATAACATTCGCGGAGCGAATAAGTGTCTTGCAAATCGTTAGGGTTGGTTCAAGCTGCTATCACTTCAAAATAATTTGAACCAGATCCTAATGCCGCAAACTTAAACAACCCACACGATTCGAAATTTTCTTTGGAGAAAGGTAGATCATACTAAATCATCGTACAGAGCGAGCTAAAGCATTTAAAAATCATCTTCTAAAAGATCAAGGATTAAAAAGGATGAGCACTTGCATTTAGCACGGGCTGCTATTTGTCACAAATTCCAACTTTTTATTTTCGGTCCTCGGATCTAAAGAGGGCTGATGCCTATCCATTTTAAGAATTAAACCATTTTGATTCCCTTTTGATAATTCTGAGATTCCTAGCCACGAAGGCATATGAAATCTGCAGCCAGTTGCCGCAAAATTTTTACTTAATTGATAGATTTTGTTGGGAACTGCAAAGCTTTACACATCGAAAGATTAGACTATCAAAATCATCTCTGAGTCCTCTATTGTTTTGCCGGTTTAGAACACTAACCAAAGTTCTTTAAAATAGTTGATGAAAAACCACAGCATCTACTAGACCATCCATTATGCCTTTGCCTGGGAGGGTCAGTGAAAGTTTCAACAAGGCTTAAGAATTGCCACAAAGTGTCTGGCCTGCGATACCTTTCAGCACAAATCATCGAAACGAGTCTATTCCTTGATTCATACTGCTTTGGTAGTGCCAAAGATCGTCCAAAGTTTTCAATTAGTGCTCAGTCCGTAAAAGGACCTGCGTTTCTAGGCCTAAATTTGTTTGACAACTCAGAGCATAGGTAAATTTGCCAGAACTCAAATTTGCAGGAAGAGCAGGATCAAATTCGTGCCACAAAGCCAGTTGAAGTTTAAGGCGGTCCTTGAAAATAATGAAGTTTAGGCATTTTAAACATTGGGCATTTACGCAGAAAACAAGCTTACAGTCAAATAACAGCCTCTTTTCATGTCAAAACCAGGGTTGTAAAGGGTAAAACAAGTTGGGTCGAGTCAAACTGGTTTCTAAATGTTCAAAGACGTTTTACTGGCATGAGTCAGAGGCAACAGACATTCAGCACCTTAAATATTCCTACAAGAAGTATGAGCAAGCCTCACGCCTTGTTCATGCTGCCGCCATGGCGACAGGATGCCTAGAGGAAAAGCAATTGAGGCTAACCTTCTCTACATAGAGTGAGTCTGCGTCAGGATGGTGCTTCACCTCCACGATTTTGCCCACTCGCATGTCGACGCGACTGATATCAAAAGACGGATCTTTGGCCTTCTGTCCACCCTTTGGTGGAGGCTTTGATTTGGCACCACGATAGGAGTGCTTATTATCTGGTTTACAAGAGGAGTAAAAGTTGCCATCAACTCCGTTAATTGGGCATATGGAGTGCAACATGACACAATACTAATGATATGCAGTAAATGAATTAATAAGTTAATAACTGCAAGAGACTTTTCCGTCTAAAAGATGAAGAGAGGCAGTTACAAGTACATGGATCAAAATAACGGTAAAAGTGCTTGACCGAATCCTCATCGTGAATAGTGGAAGAACATAAGGAAATATATGGCCACCTTACTGATCATTATGCATCGCTAATGTCATCGTCCATTTTGGACCCAAACGAAAAGAAACTATTGAAAAATAAAAGGAGTGCTGTTAAAATACAAAGCATGCTTAGTTCTGCTTCTATGTGATGACAGCGTTTTGGCAGCAGCCATTAACTACATTGAAATAGGATGAAGCCGGCTGCCAACGGTTTTGGGTATATCAAACCGAATCTCTGTAATTGGGGCAGATGCAAGACCATGCGGTGATGGCGATGAAAATGCCTCGTTGATGCCAAATTCCCTTTGTCACTTAGAAGTACTCTCCACCTATCAAAATATCAGCCTTATCTATAATACCAGGAGGGACCAACCCCTGAATTCGTAATAAATGCACGGCCTCCTCAAGTAGTATGTGATTGGATATGCGCGGTTAGGATGCACCCTAACACTTAGATAGCGATTAAGAAAAACTATTTTTTTGCGACAATGATGCATCAAGTGTTGCCACTTCGCATCGCAAAATAACAAATATGACCGATTATTTCTATAAAACTACATAATTCTGCCCTGGCCGGGTAGCACGGACATTATGCTGGTAAAATCTATAGAAAGTATAACCTGACTAAACCAATAGTAAAATCAAGAACAGTTAATTTTTAGCACTAGATTAATGTAGCCATATCACATGACACGCACTTCAAAGAAAAAAATGCAGTGCAAACAAAATACCGTAATAAGAGAAACTAAACAACCCAAAGCGAGGGAGTCGAACACCTCAGTAACGAGATTACCATAAAAACCAAGGGAGAAAAACGTACCAGGCTTGTTTCTTGGATGAGTAGAGGAGAGCGGAACAGTAGGTTTCGCGTTTTTAGTAGGATTTTGAAGTGTAGAAGGGAAGGGTTGATTGTCTACAAGGATCCTGTCAAAGTCGAACGGGAAGCAACTTACAACCAGCCATAATTTCCAGATAAATCAATTTCTCCTTGAGGGCATCAATTTCTCGTTTGAGCTGAGCATTGCTTTCGGCGTACACCATTTCAGCGTGCTTAATTGCACTCTCATCACAATTAGCAAGAAGAGAGATCTTATTCCCGACAATCTCAGCAAGCTCCTCGGAGGTCATTTTCATTAATATGAGGGCTGCGAATGGTAAAAACGCATGTCAGGATCTTTGAAAGTTAACTTTGAAGTAGAACTACACAGCAGATTGGAAAGAAAAGGCACCAAACAATAAGTTATTGATTCCATTTTTGTGAATTAAACAGTTTATCCTAGAACTGCATTCAGGGCAATATCGATCAAGCAACAATGATATTTCCGCATCAATGGTGGTAAAAATGTAGCATCACACAAAATGCGATCATATTTTCCAAAAATATTTGCCATCTAACTAAATCTATCAACTGGGCTAGCAGTTAAAAATGGATAGGTGTCCGGTTCCATTGGGGACCAAGCAACAGCAGCCTACACGCTTGCTCCCTAATACAAATGCTGAATGAGGTCATGCTTACAACAGCCTTGCTAAACAATTTTAGTTGTAAACAATTTTTAAATTGTTCTTTGCATATTATGATTCTACATATGGGTTTTGATTTAATCAATTTCCTTTGTCAGAAAATGCGGTTAATTTATCTTAAATTCGTTGTCTATAATTCGTGCACCTCGTTTTTAGGTCCTTATTTTGTTCCACATTTTGCTTAAGCTATTTCGATAGTCTATAAATGTATTAGATTACTAATAGCAGGAACTGTTTCCTTGCACAAATTGTTTTTCATAATCCTTAATTGGTGCTTGTTCTTCTTTTGTATTTACAATATCTTTGAGTATTTCGTTTATCAGCCAGTCACTTTGTCAAGACCGTAAAGAAACTGCCCCGTTCAGTAAGCATATTGCTAAAGGAGTTTGCAAAATATATCACTAGCTTAAGTTGTTTTTCTACGTTGGAATATTTATCGTCATTCTGTAGGGAGCTTGCAGCTGGGGTCAGCTTTGTAATAACTTACTTTGCATATCTATGATCATCAAAATAATGCATCACACCCTTTTCAAGACAGCGCATTGAGAAAATTTAAGCGCTAGCAATATAACAAAGTGAGCCTATAAAGCCTTTTAACAAACTTCTTAATTGCGTTAGTGTCAATGAGTTGCGGCGTTATTCTATTCTTTACGAAATGCATTTTATTCTCACTTTGCACATTCATATCTGCTTAGTCTTTCTAATAATCGCATACGTACATAAGGTCACTCCCATATGGTGCTGCCTGATCATCATTCTCTACCTTCTAGGCTCTTAGGACGGCAAACTCTTCATAGCCTAGCAAAAGCTTCTCTTCCGTTTCTGCAACCAGCTATCTGAATTCGACCACATCAACCGAAGCCTTAGTTTTGCGCTTTCTCCACCCATCAAGCCTTTAATTCGCGTAAATGCTAAAATACTGAAGCCTTTTAACATTTACGGACAAGTACAACTTAAGGAGTGTTGAACAAATCTCTGCCTGAGCTGACTTTCGATCTCGACACAAGTCAGGTGGTGAAGTTATGTTAAGGCACCTGCTCCCACCAAAATTAAAATTGGTGTTAATGCCTAAGTAGGAGTACGAAAAAAGCATGTGGTTTTCTCTTTTACCTTACTGGCTGATGAATCCGGCCCTGATAAATGCAGCGCATAGAGCTTAAACGTATAAGACTAAGAATTGTGGTGCGTTTAACTCCATTCAAACAGATTTCTTTGAGCCAATATCAAAGACAAGGAGCTATGGGGCCTTACAGCTGCATATGGATTCTGTGCTTCCGTTTTTGATTCAATGAATCAAAATAAGCTACCTTTCATATTACTGAGTTTTATCCGATTTTTTTAAACGACTCAGCAAAGTATACTGATTAAATTGCAAGGTAAGAAGTGGGAAGGATGGAAGCAGATAGTCAGATTCATTTGGTTCGTTAGCATGCCTTTCTGTCACTAAATAAAGCCATTTGCTGCAAATGCCTTAACCCTAAGGGACAACATCTCCTTCAGCAAGTCATTGATAGCTGAAAGCCACTTCATTTAATGTGCTATCAGCCGAGTGGCTCTTAGACTTCAGGTTTTGTTACCTTGAAATGCAAGCGCAACTGAATGGAAAAGACAATAGAATATAACAAGGAGTGGATGAGTAAAGCAAGATAGAGAAGACCGGCGATCGGGAGCTTTCTATCATCACCATCCACGCCTGTAATAGCTCGATCTGACGTAGCACATCCTCAATGGTAAGACAGAAATCAGAGATCTATGCTTAATGTAGTCACCTACATCCTCCGTTCCAATTATTTTAGCCCATCGCAGACTCTTATCATTTGGTCTTTTCTCCCGTTGCACAATTGAGAATAAAGATGTGCCTATCAGTGATTTGAACTGCAGATAACCATCGACCTACCGTGTTGCCTATGTTCGGTCTTTGTCATTTTAGTTGTCTGTATTCTCGGATCTTTGCGGAAACTGGCAAAGACCTTGCAGTAAGTGCGCGCTCGTGTATGGCACAGCGAAATGCATTTGCCTCTTGCATTATCCAGGTTCATATTTTACAATATAAAGGGTTGGATCAAATAGCACATCAAAAAAGCGGTTATGAAGAAATAATTCCTTTGTTGTCGAAGTAAACCTCGTGCAGTTGTACGCCTGCGTGAGCAATTTTAGTTTGCGCATCCAATTATGTCATTTTTCTCTTTAAGGTTCTTAGGTAACCTGATATTTGGCTTCGCCCAAGTCAAATTAAAACTTTCTGCTTGGATAATTGTTTCATTGATTAACAAATCTAATTAGTCATTATTTTGAGTTCAGCTAATTTGTTGGCATCGATTTCACACCATATTTTAGATGTCTCCTCTCGGATTTTGCTCTATTCTCCAGCCACCCTCAATCCAAAGCGTTGGATCGAAAACGGAGCGAATGCGTAAAAGAAAAGCAGTACAAAATGTAAAAATGTTTGTCCAGAAAAGAAAAAGAAGGGCTAGAAGAGAAAGTAAGGGCAATAAAAGCTTCAACTGAAATGAAGTTGAAGCGACCTGAATTGCCACTGGATTCAAGTCAGTATATATCGGTCAAATCTTAATTAAAAATTCTCAGCCATCTTGATAGTAACTCAGCCTTCAAAGCAGGAAGAAGTGCATTTGAGGAGATAGTTAACCAGCTAGCCAATTAGCTAGAACATTTGACAGATCCTGGTTACCCAAACATGCAGGTAGATGCTTACCCGAACAGCGTTAATTCCAGCCAGTTAGGCGTTAAGCCAACCGGCAAGTCTGTGTAGCAGGCAAATAACTAGGCACCCGCGGAGCCAGATATGGAAGCCAGTCAGTCCAAAGGGCCAGGCAATCGTGCAGGCAGTGAAGATGGACACAGTAGAGTGCAGATTGAGAGCGATTGCAGCAGGAATGGTAGGGGTTAAATAAGAATGATGCAGCACCATCTCGCTCCAGCCTACGCATTATGCCATCAGCCCAATTTTCTTTCTGTCTGCTAAATATATGCATCTTGCCCCAGCACTATGTGCTTAATTGTCTTCAAGGAAGCCTCGGCTGGTACTGCTATGCATGCTGTGTGCCAACGAATTTTAAGAGCAGTCTTAACCTTCTTCTGTCCTAAGGCACCGAGGGTGTCATGTAAAAAGCTGGCCTTAATTATACCGCTTATCTGCCACTGCTTCAGCATGCACAAAATCCTTACTTTATAAAGGCGATGTTTAGAGGTAGCTGGTGGGCCAAGAATGAGGGAGAGTTGCATGACCCAAAGTCCTGGGTTCTAATCACTACACCATGAAGCCACGCTGTCAGTGAACCACCAAAGATGCGAGTCCACTCCAATCCTATGGAAAGACAAGCGGCTGAAGATAGTAAGGTACGAGAAGGAGAGATAAAAAAATATAATCATACTTTTAAGGATCTCTAATTTTCGACCACCGCATTATAATCATGTCCCTCTATCCTTTGCCTAGCCTACAGGAGGATCTCACACAACCACTACCACTACTAACCAATTGCTCACCTCAATCACATTAAATTCATCCGCATCATTCTCAAGCCCTCTTGTTAATACTGCCTTTACACTTCCACCTTGTAGCCGCAACCGCTAGCGGCATTCAATCGAATGCAGTTACAAAAACACCCAGGAAGGAAACAAATATGGTGCGTCGCAACGCATCTATTTGAGTGGCGTGGTGTTAGACTGCATCAGATGTGTTGACACGATGATCATGTGGAGAAGAATACTTGTACCGAGTGAGTGTAGGGGAGCGGACATGGCATGCCATGCAGTAAGGAGTGGGGCGGTGTGCCGGTGTCAAAGCAATGGATCAATGAAACTAGAAAGGCGGGAGGATGTGAGAGATGGAGCTGTTGTAGCGCAATGTATAGCGCATCTGAATTTTACCCAGAATATTGCGGATTCCAGTCTCCCCTGCAGTTATGTTAGCATAGCTAATGCCTTCCTTTCTTCGCCTCCCAATGCTTTGTACATAGTTAGGATTTCGCTGCTTGGAAACCATCTCATATTCAATTAATCAATTCCTTCGGCCACGATCAACCCATTTTATAGCAAACAAATCTCGTTCCTACTTGCCGCAACAATTTGCTGCACTCGCATGCCAGCCCCTTCTACCTCCCTATTGGATAGCACCGAGTAGGCAGACAGATTGCAATTACAAGGCGTTTTGTACGTGGTGCAGCAGAGTAGAAGGATAAGGTAGGATGGATGAAGTGCACTGATCCTGACGTGATTTGAATACGCATCCAGAGTCGGACGCTCTACAATCACACCACTAAGTTGTTAACGTAGTCTTCGTGCCACCTTGTCAACACCATCACCAATCAGCGCCAATGCCTGGTGCATCTACCCTTCTATCCTTGCAACAGCAACCGCTGTAGAAGACGGTAATGGCATGTAGATAGGTATGAGTGATGGGGTAGTGACACCTATGTAGGCTTTAGGGCGCGATGGTGTGCAGATGGGAAGGAGAGGAAGTGAGTACCCTTCTGTATCTGAAGTCTCCTCAGATTTTGTCGAAGCTAAGAAATCTTTCCTGCGTTTCCCAGTATTTGTCAACACTTTCATTACAGGTGCTTGGAGAATCTAGATAACCAAGAAATTCAATGAATCGACTAAGATTAACCAGAGCCAAAACATGTCAAATGAACAACAAATATTAAAAAGCGGAACATCAGCTTTTTAGAAAATAAGTCTACTTTTTTTATTGATACGGTTGGTGCAGAAGCTGTCATGCAATCATAACAAAGTCAACGTTTTTGTGTTATAGTTCGAAGAGCAGCGAACCAAAAGACATTGAAAAACGAAACAAGGATGTAAATGGAGATTCCTGGGTTCAACAGCACCCGGCAACGTAGCAATAACACTGATACCACAGCTGAGGTCTGCATCATTTTATCCAGTGAGCATAAGTTATTATGGATAAAATTCAGAGACCAGCGCGGGCATTTATAATGTTTACAAATGAAAGTAATGCAGCACTGAATGTTCGTTCAAAGATTAAAATTGCTTTCTCAAGTGGAATGAAGAAGGGTCCATATTACTCTTGGCCCCGAATTTTTACTACTAATTGAAAGGCCGTCATCGAGTGTAACTATACCATTGTACAGCAGCAAACAATCAGATGGCTGAAAGGGGGCAGGTATTGGAAAGTAGGGTATTGAAAGGGAAGGAAGAAGAGACTTATTTACAGTCAACTTGGCGATTGTCCTATTAATGCCTATCCGTTAAGTTTGCGGTCAGAGATAGCACTCGTCTAAATAGTCACTTCGATGAAACGTGAAGTAAGATTAATTAAGTCTGTAATAGTTCACGTCACAAAGGCTTATTGATGAAGAGAGAGGGATTCAGCACTCCCTGACGTCACAGAACAAACTTGGCCGCGTGGAGAGCAAGCTTTATTCCTCGAAAGATGCTGTCGTTCACCTAAGAGCATCCTGCATAATGTGACACGAAATTTGCTTCTACTTATATTTTGACTCTGCAGGCGTAGTGATCTTGTGGCTCGTGTATTTGAGGACAGGGTCTGTATTATTACAAACATTTAGAGGCGGCACATTAGATATCAGAATCAATTTACGCCATGTAACCTTATGATTCCTTTGTCGGCCACCCTTGTCTGATCGGTCGATAATTTTGTGCGTGCAAATAAGTTGTCGTAAGTGGAGGCAACTCCCAGCCACTACACTTTTTTCATTGCAAAGCTACACAGTCCTCAGTGAATCCAATTGCCATGGACTTCTTCGAGTACACTTAATAATGAAGATTATTCCGATAACTCGGATTCATCAAATAATTCTAGGCTGTACTTTGTAGTAAGCTGCAATTGGTAAGAAAATATGTGCAAGGCGAAGCTGAAGGGTGAAGACTGAAAGTGCTAACTGCGATCCTCGGTATGAAATATTAATAGGTTTATGTTCTAGATATCTTTATTATATGAAGAGGGCTGAAATGGAGCAAATACGTTGGGGCTTCAAGGAGGAGGATGTGCCAGCCTCAGAAGTGCGACCGCGCTGCCCTACGACAAGGTTGAAAATGTCCTCCCACCTCTGGACTACAAAGCATATTTAAGGGACGCAAGTATCACGCGCATGTGCAACGCAATGGGAGAAGGAAGTATACCTCATAGGGAATAGGATAGCACCAAGACACATTGACCTCTACGCAACTAAGAAGCTTGTTTAAGGCCTTGGCATCTTACTTTGTTACATTGTTAGTGTCTACATTTTCCCAATGTGCTGTCTTGAAAAAGAGTGTGATGCTTAAGTTTTTGGTCAGCGATATGCAAAGTAAGTCGGACAAAAGGAAACAACCCAAACTAGTAATATACTTCACCAACACACTTAGCGATCTACTTATTGGACGAGATCGTCTCTTTATGGACTTGTCATCGTGGCTGGCTGATATGCGAAAAATTCATTGCTTTGCAAATAGAAAGGGAGAAAAAACACAAGTTAGGGATTAAGAAAAGCAACTTAAAATAACGTCTCACAATATCAAAAACCTAGTGCAATTACAGACTCAAAATGGCTTAACTAAATAAATGGAACAACATAAGAACCTGAAAGCGGAGCTATTGACATCTAAATAATAAACTTACGATAAATAAACCACCTTTTCTGACGCAGCAAACAACCATTGGATATAAACCAAAACCTGAATTAGAAAGTGCAATAAGCTAAGAATAATTAGAAGAAACTGCCTGCAATCTAAAGTGTTTAGCAAGGCTGTTATAAGCATGACTCCATTTTAATAATGCTACAGGACCCGAGCATGTAGGTTGGTGTCGTTTGTCGCTCAACGGAACTCGACACCTGTCTAAGTTTTACTATTGTAACTGCGCACCCAATTGTTAGATTTTGTTATACGGCAAATATTTAAGGAAGTTGGCCGTAAGTTCACTGATATCAGATTTCTATCACCCTTGTTATCGAACCGTCATTGTTGCCTGATCGCTATTGCCTCGAATGCATCCTTAGGCTGAACTATTTAATTAATAAAACAGTACCGTTAACTTGTTTCTTAATGCCTCTTCCCTCCAATTCATTGTATGATTCCATTTTAAATTTAACTTTCAAGAATCTCGACGTGTGTTTTGGCTAATCCCAGGCCTCATCTTGATGAAAATGGACTCAGAGAAACTTGCAGAGATTGCCAATTGCGATGGAAGCTCATTTAAGCATGCTAAACTAGCATATGTTGCAAGCAATGCTCAGCTCAAACGAGAAATTGATGCCCACAAGGAGAGATCGAATCATCTAGAAACTGTGGTTGGTCAAAAGTTGATTTTATTCGACTTTTAACAGGATCTTTGTAGACACTTTATCCTTTCCTTCTTCATGCAAAATCATATCGGAAACTCGGAATCTAGCATTCCGTTTACCCTAGCCCGTCCAAGAAACAAACCTGGTGCGTTCTTTCCACTTAATTTTTGTGGTAATCTGATTTCAATTAAGCGATTGAATGACCCTAGATATCGCGATTAACATTTAAAAAATGTCTGAGTTGCTTTGCGCGAAATCGCACTATTAATATTGCTTTCTAAATCCACCATTATCTTGGTATTTGGTTTTTCGACTGGTTTGCAGTGGATTGTTTAGTTACTCTTGTCATGGTGCTTCGCATTCATCGCATTTTCTCTTTAAAATGGACGCGTTTTGTGTTGGGGTTGTATTAATCCAGTGTTACAATTAATTGTTCTTGGTTCATTTTCGTCTTAGTCACATCATCAATCTTATAGATTTGACGAGTACATTAATGCTGCTAATCAGCCCGGCCAAAATGTTGCATTTTTTTAATTAATCAGTCAAGTTTGTTATTTTGTGGTGCAAACTAAAATGCTTGGCATATCTTTGTCGCAAAAATTATTTGTTCTTCATCGCTATCTAAGTGGCAAGATACAACAATTACATGCTATTTTAGGAGGTCGTGCCTTTTTTGCCTTCCTGGTTTCGTAGGCAAAGCATATGCCTTGCTAAGTGGTTTGTGCCATTAAATGACAGGATATAACTTGCCATTAGCGAGGCGTTTTCACCGCCACTGCTGCACGGTCTTTCATATGCACCCATTAGGAAGATTCGTTGTTTATAGATCTAAAGTTGATGGTAGTCAGCCTCCTCCCATTTCAATGCGATGAATAGCTGCTACTAAATCGTTGTTATCACGTAGAGGCGGAACCAGTCGTGCTTTATATTTTGATAGCATTCCTTTTATTTTCCAATAGCTTCTTTTTATTAGGGTCTAAAACGGTTGATGACATTTGTGATGCATACTGGCCAGTAAGGTGGCCACGCATTGCCTTTTGTTCTTTCAGTCTTCACGATGGGGATTCGGTCAACCATGTTTACCTTTGAATTGATTCATAAACTTGCAGTGGCTTCCATTCATCGTTTACACTTAAGGTGTCTTGGAGACATTAACTCATCAACCTATTTGTTTCATGTCAGTAGGAGTGTCATGTTGCATTCTATACACCCTGTTCATGGAGGCGATAACAACCATTACTCTACTTTTAACTCAGATGGAGGCATCTCTCTCGTGGTGCTAAACTAGTCTCTATTAACGGGTGGCCAAAATGATAAAGGTTCGTCCGTTGACATCAGTCGCATCGACATGCGGGTGGGCGAACTCGTGGAGATGGAACACCATCCTGATGCGGACTCACTTTTTGTAGGAAAGGTTAGTTGCAATCACCTTTGTCCTAGGTATCCTGCCGCCAATGTGACAGCATAGTGAAAGCATGGCGCTTGCTCATGCGTTTCATAAGGACAGTTAAAACATTTTGCGTGAGACAGTGCTAAATTCCTCGAAGTATCATGAGCAAATAAATGATTGTTACCTCTGGCTCACGGCAGTGAAACGTCTTTTGGACATTTAAAAAGTCAGTTTAACTCGATCTAACGTGTTTTAACTTTTACAAACATAATTTTTTTAGCATTTAAAATGGTTGTTACTTGACTGCATGCTTGCATTTTTAAGTAACAGCTTTATCGTTATAAATGCTCACATTATATTATTTTGAAGGACCACTCCAAACTTAAACTATCATTTTGGTTCAAATCCGATCGTACACTTCCTGCTAATTAGATTTCTGGCGAATATACCCGCTTTTTGAGTCGTCCAAAGCAGACTCTAACCTAAAAATGAAGGATTTTCCTGCAGATCGGTCACTAATGGAAAACTTTGAAGCGATCTTATGGTTCTGCCAGAGCAGTATAATTTACGGAATAGATTTATTTCGACGACTTTTACCTAAGAGTAACGCAGGTTGGACACTTTATGGCGATTTTTAGGTCTTGTGACAACTTTTACTGGCCCTCTTAGGCCAACGTATAACAGATAAACTAGTAGATGTAGCGATTTTCTTGCCAACTGTTTTTAGAAGCATTGGTCTGCGCTTCGAATCGACAAGACGACAAGGGACTAAGAGGTGAATTCGACAGTTTAATCTTTTAATGATAAAAAATCCTTCGCAGTGCCTAACACTTCTTGTTAATTAGGTAGTGCTTTTAGGTAACTGGCTACAAATTTTAAATGCCTTAGTGGCTAGTGATCTCGGATTATCAAAAGGAAATCACAATGGTTTATTTCTTAAAACGGAGAGGCTCCAGTCGTCCTCAGATTCGAGGACCGAAATTCAAATGCTGGAAACATTGACAAGTAGCAACCCAAGCTAAATGCGAGCTCTCATCCTTTTTGCAACTTCGACCCTTCAAGAAGATGATTTTTTAGTACTTTAGTCTACTCTGTGCAATGATTTAGTTCGGCCCACCTTTTCCTTCAGAAACTTCCAGATCATGTTGATCATTTTCCATTGTGGCACTAGGATCTAAAAACAAAAACCTCCAGCTTTTATTTCATAAAATGATTGAAAACATTTTGACGTGATAGCAGCTTGAACTACCCTTAGAGATTTGTTCTGCCAATATTTTGAAGGCAATGCTAACTAGGTTTTTGGCTGCATACTCTGAAACACCAGAAAATTTGCGTGTTGGACCAAATGGGCTTTAATGGCCGAAGTCTTAGGCAGAATACAATTTACAAGTCACTTTAGAGCATTGAGATGACTGATTTAGCTGCATGACTGCCTAATTATTTAGTAGCACAGATATGGTCTTAGAAGTAGCTTTACTTATTTTGCAGACTGCATTCTCCAGGAAGCTCTACCTCTTACAATTCCGTCAAATTTATGCAACTGTCGTCATTGCATTCCTTTATCTGCTTAATATATCAAACTCTTAATTTATTCCGTGGTCACCTATTCCAATTTTGACTCCTTTATAGTGATTTCTTTTCCTTCCCCTCGTTAGGTGGACCGAAATAAAGGCGGCCTCAGCACCATGGTCAGCGGTGTCATGGCCGTGTGCCAATTGGGAAAATGCACAGATTAGTGGGCATCTCTGTGTACACTCTCAAACCTGTCAAGATGCGTGGCAGCGAGTCGCCGGGCATACTGATGTGCACCGCTGACACCAATGGTAGAGTGGAACCTCTAGTTATTGAGGGTCCGACAGATCTACGTGGAGGGCTATCATGGTGAGTTAAAATCTACATTCTATTATAGAGTCTCGGGCTTTAGAGGCATGCTGTCTATCGCCCCCGTCACATCTGTATGAACTTAGGATAATTTACTGAAGGATACAAAAATAGTGCTAAATTTCCAATGGCTTTCCAATCGTGAAGTTGCATTGGCATTTGCTTTCTACCAACGGCTTGGGTTTTCAAGGAGCTTTGAAAAATTTTGAGACCTCGAAAGGGCATTCAGGTTATTCCCCGACCAGTAGATGATTCACCATGAGCCCACTTAAGATCTTAGGAGCTGTTTGCACAAGTGAGGTAGTAAAAGTTAATTTTATGGTATTTCTTGGTCTCTCGGGTTTGGAAATCAAATGCCTTAGGAACTGTCATTATAAGAAGGGCTTATTCTAACTCGAAGAACCGCTGCATGTCTGTACTGAAAATGATCGGTGTTCGCTGTACGTGTTTCGTCATCCCTGCTTCCCGTTTTTAAAGCCTAATACTTTGATATTAGGATTTCCAAAGTTTAGTTTTATGAAGGACTAGGGGTGCACGGATTATGTCATTAATGCTTGTGCATGTGTGGGACTATTTTCTTTTGCATATTCAAACAAAAAATAAAATACATTGCACAACCTATGTGATCAATTAGAGAGCATAACTCGCAAGTAGGAATCTACCGCTTTCAGAGGAATACGTGACGTGTTAATCCCTTTTTGCACACCTGCCGCATTCGCATCAGCACTGATGCCGGAGAATATCGGTGAATTAAGTTCTTTCCTATGCAACATTTACCGATCAGGAGAACCTAGAGGGATTGCGAAATCCGAGATGTTCTAGAACATCCATAAATTGGACAAGAAGAGGAAAGCTTTTAAAGCGCGTTCGTTGAGGTTGCAGACGTCCACTATAGCATAGATTGGTGGACTTACAGTGACTGCGTCAAACATCTACCTCATGGAAGCATCAGATGATAAAATAGTGGTGTCACTGCCATTCACTGCAGTAATGCAGCTTGTAACTTTTAATCGACTTTAGGCCATGGTTTTTCTTTAAGAGCAGTGAGCAATGAAGATACGCGTTCGTAAGAATTCCACTTTACTCAAGTAGCTCAACTCATTTTACTTCTTTCACGCCTTCATTTTAGGCGAACCGGATGCTCAACTTCACCCTAAAAAGATAGTGAGGGAGTAAGGATGCCTGATATGCGCGTGGACGGTGCGCAAATAGCCACTTACAAGGGTGTGTTGCAAAAGCTGAGGAACAGCTTCGATGCTGTCATCAAGGCGCCTGCTTTGATGGATGTACAGATCTCCTAGGCAGAGAGTGTAGTTCAATGCGCTCCTATTTTATTCTTAGTTGTTCGTACAAAGCAAAGGCAGTCTTGTGTCGAGTGCTAGCGTCTGTTTCTTTTGGTAGGTAGTATATTTTCTTTAAGAATTATAGATGCAGAGATTTTGTCACAATTAGCAGCATGCATCAAAGAGGAGGTCAAACGCGTAGGAGTTGAGAATAAGGACAGAGAAACATGCGCCACTACCAGCTTCTAAAAATATTGCTCACAGAACATCGGAAATAAGGATGAGGCGTTAGAGCACCCGCTTCTCTAATCCTACCTACAAGCATAGATTTCGCGATTTGGTATTAAGGCGAAGCGAACAAATGTACCTTTATTCCTTCTTTTCCATAAGTCACGTCCTTTGCAGACGAGTCGCTGTACCTGCGCACCCTTAAATTATGAAGACGTGCTATCCAATCAAGTGTACATCACTTGGCCGTGCTTAGAGTTTGGCTGTGAGCAAGAGAGCACAAGAATGGCCCTGTCTTAGGGTCTGTACTGATGGGTTTCTTAGACAAGTAAGGTGCGGTTAACAAAGCATTTAGAATGCTGAACATTAGGGCTGCTCGGCACCACTAGGGGAATTCGAAAACCGTTACCTAGCCATCTTAGGGGATTTAGTCATATGCCGCTGCACGTCAAATCTATTTTCCTAACTTTCATTTCTGCATTAGTCTCTTACCGTTACCTACCCACCTTCGGTTAACCACGCATCTTTTACTTCCACAGCCTCCACCTTGATCGCTTTGCGACCTCCCAGCTTTCTGCAATGTCGTTCAAAAGACGTCAAAGGGCCAAGGCAGAAAGAAATCATAGAAATTAGAAGTTAATCATGCTACCACCTTTTCCTTCTCCCCTACTTCATCCTAACCTCCTCCTCACTAACCTCGTTTACGTGCGTCGTCGCAACTGGTATTTTACTTATCAAGGCAACCTATGGGTAGCGTCTTCGAGTTTGCCGCTTAATAGAAACTTACATTCCTTCCACAAAACCTATTCCTTGAACTATACTGAAATATATTGCTTGAGAAATGAGTAAACGAAAACATTCAGGAAAATGTGGAAAAAAGAGGACAGGGGATAGAAGACGCAGTGCCACAGCACTGTGCAGAAGCTTCCGACGATGGCCCTTCTTAATCCTTTTCTCTACTTCTCGTCTTTGAACGTCTCACCTTCGTCTCTCGTCCAACTATTCTTTCGTGGCTTTCAGCTTAGCAGTCGTGCAGCTTTCCCTACTAGGGAGGTGCAATCACCTCTATTGCCATCTCTGGGCTATAGGCATGAGGTTAGGAACAAGCACCAAAAGCGCACCTTTACCAGTTCCACATCGATCACTAGGAGTTAGTCACCAATGTCTTTACTGGATTCATGCATCGCATTGCCTCCAATTGCCGGAAGGCTTCCTTCCAAAAGGGAGCAGCAGAGGTAAAAGCTGACGAAAAACAGTCTAGACAAGGCAGTGCATTTCCCTCAAAGCACAGAATTGGTAGTCCGTCTCATCCTCCTCCGCCACCTTTGCATGCGCTATGCTGCACAGAGCTGAGCCATGGCAAAAAAACACGAAGTGAAGTGATGTCTACTCCCACAAATCACCCACAAGAGATGCCGTCTAAGTCCAACACCAGATGGCGCTGAGAGACACCAGGCGATGGCACGTGCCGATAATCGATTCACACGTGTTGGATTTAAAATGGTTCATCGCACAGCAGCGTCGGACATGACTGTCTAGGCATTGTTTCGCATCCTGCTGCTCACCTCTCTTCGTGGATTCGTCCCGTTAATTCAGTTGGCCGTCAATGTCCCCCCTTTGCTCTGTTTCCTCTCCTGTTCGGCCTTCTGTTATTTTTTACTTTCGTCGCCCCCATTGCCATCTAAGCACCACTCGTAACCGTCCGGCCTGCCGCCTCGGAGAAGTCAAAAGGTCAAAACAGATAGCAACAGTAGAAACTGGTAGCAAGTTATGCTAATAACCCCTCCTCTCCTCTTCTCTCCATGGGCTACTTTTTCCATCCCTTACCTCCTCCCTATTTCATTTAAGTGCTACACTTTAATAGTATCAAATCTGGTATCCAGTGTTAATCACATGGATAGGAAAACCATCTTTATCCTCTTTAAGTGCACTGCTTGAAAGTTAAAATTCTTTAAGTTTAAGTCAGATGGCTAGATGAGGGGTAGGTAAATTAGTTGAGGGATAGATGGGAAGGGGTGAGGACGAAATACGGAATGCTGCATTACCATACTGTGAAGAACCATCCTACGTTGTCCATGTCCAATTCTTCTTTCTCTTTCCCATCCTGTTTCATTCCATGACCTCGGCCTCTCACCCATTTGCCACTCTCTCAATCAATTCCTAATATCTTTTAGATGTGCATTCAGGCTCCTTATCAATACAGTGCAATAACTCTGCGAAGCAGAGCATTAGACACAAGCAGCAGAAAAGCATCGTTGTTACTGCAACATTCATCTTTAGAGGTGAGTGGTAAACTGATTGGTATTTTTGTTATGACACCCGCATTGACATTTCGAGAGTAACAACCTTGAACGCCTTTCCAATTGCCAAAATTTCGGAGCATAGGTGTCAACGACTGATGTTGCGATGTACAGGAACGCAAACTTTATTCATTGCCCTTATACTATTAAATAAGTGTCACGAATGTGGAGGAGAGAATACAACGGTAGTAAAGTTATTGTAATTATCCATTTAACAGATACAATCGAATGAGTCGTAAGTGAACATATTACTATCCTTGACGTAAAGGGCTTGATTTTCTATCAGCGTGGATAATGTTACAAATGCAAAGCATAAGTACAGCCTGTGGAGATTAAGAAGCTCACCTAGCCAGCTTACTGTTGACCAGAGAGTTAAATATCTACAATTCTAACACGTTGTCAAAAACACCACATGAACCTTATAAACGATGGCTTCCTCAAACGCATTAAGGTATCCACGCACATTATCTTTGGGGTTGAGTTCACAGAATCATTTTAATAATCTACAACTGTCAAATTTCTTTGCAGCTTCTCAACAGACCTCACGGTTCCAACTACTCTGCGGAATGTCTGTTTAATTAGAACTGTAGAATTCCAACTTCCCATCCCCTTTCAAACAGATCATGCACTTATCTCTTTCGACTTGTTCCATAGGCTCTTGGAAACAATTCACTGGCTAGATGTGAAGATATTCTAAAAGCAACATCAAAACTGAGACATTGCGGTCGAGGTTACGATTCTTTAGTTGATGTGAATTTCGAAACGCGGGTTGGATTCGTCAACCACCTCCCATTAAAGAGGTTTGCTTAACTAAACTTCGCTTTTATGGGCACTGCCACTCGAGTCTGCACTATGGGTGATCTGCTAGCGACATTACCGAACGTCTTCGTTCATCCATTGGCAAGAAAAATTGAATTTAGCCCCCAACGTCTAACGTACCTTTATATGGAACAATGTTTATGAAGGGTGGCGATCAGCTGAGTTCAGATGTGTGCACTGCAGATGAGTTGGTAAATGCTTCTCTTTGAAAATCGATTGCTCTTGCAGCTCTGTCTAAGCTATTGCTCCAGGGTAAGGGCTGCGGGTTTTATTGATCGTCTGGAAGAAAACGTTGCCTGTGCTTGCGGTTAGGGCCGATCCTTCTTAGTCAGCATAGAAATTAAGTGTGGCGGTAAAACTCCTGTTTGCCAGTTTTGTTCAAAAGTTCTGGTGGTGACTAAGCTAGTGCATGGGATCTGGAGTGCTTTTCGCTTTAATTGATTACGATCACTATAACAGGATATGATTTTAAGAATTGGTTCCAACTAGCAGTGGGGAATTGAAATGCAAATTTGAAGCCAGTTTGGCTTAATTTTAATCGGGTGTTGGCGTAACGTAATTCGGACCCGAACGTCAACACTATTTGTGGCCCACTTTTCGGAGTTAAAGCGTTTTTTTGAGTTTATTGATTATAGACTAAATTTGTATGCCCACCTTCTAGCATTTCTACTTATCTGACTGCTTTTTTTAATTTTTCGCTTTCCATCCTTATCAGCTACTCATCCCCATTACACTGTAATCTCTCTGTACCTAGAGAAGAGAAGTGTGATACGGTAAAGATCGTGGTCAACATTCTGTCGGCGGATTGAGAAGACAACTTTACCTTTAACCTCTTGCTTCAGTACCATTAACACAGTTATCAAATCTGATATCAATAACACTCCTCCCTCCTTTTGCCACTGTGTCGCACTCAGCGCTGTAATGGTCTGGTGGCCAGGATACCACGTTTTGGTTGCAAGTTTCCACGTTCAGATCCCAGTACGACACCTTTTACGCCGTCTTCTCTCCCATTTCACTGCGTTCACTAACCCAACCACTCATGCACTCAGTCAGTTGATGACTCGCTTACCACCTAGCTTACGCATCATGCAGGAAGATAAAAGCAAAAAAATTTGGTTAATCATCACACATTCAGCGTGTATCATTCCGTGGTAGCAGATGCCATTTTATGTTGCTCCGAGCTGCAATGGCAGTGCAAATGACTATAAAAAGTATCGAAAGCAGCAATTGAACAACTGGTATCTTGTTCTTGCTCTACTAATGTGTGTGTGACCTAATCGCAGCAAACAAAAGCAAAGCAAATAAATGAGTGGGAAAACGAACATACAACCGACCTCTTGATGTCCTCTCGAGTGCCTAGCTCAGGCTTTAAGACGAAAAATTCTTAATTCTGATTACGACGTAGCGGTGTCGTCACTGCCGTTATCACCCCGACAGGTATAATGGCAAACACTCCTCCTCGTCCACCATCACCGGCTACGATGTCGCTTCACAAACATGGTCTCTACCACTGTTACAGACGTAGAAGTGGTTAATACTTACAAGAGCGCCAGCATTACCGATTAACTTTGCAAAGAATGGGTCGGTATGAGAAGGAGGCGTGCTGCCTAATGACAGCAAATTATGGCGATGAGGAGGAAAAGGAGGTGGAAGAGGAAGCAGTAGTCGTTGATTCCGTGGCAATACCATGCCTGTCTAGCAATACCTAGCAGCAAGAAGCATGGGCGTACTGCCTACTTCGATGCTAGAGTGCAAGACACAGTAAATCGGACTAAAAGTGGAAGTAGGAAGTTGTTATACGTAGTGAGAGGCTCAAATCCTCGATATCCACGCTATAAGGACGACGCCCTAACCTCCTGACCTGCCTCACGATTACCAATTCTCCACTGCTAACTCTTCTCCACTCCTTTGCCTTTGAATTCACTCTCTTATATTCACTTCCTATGTGCTCCTTACCCTTCTTCTACTTCCCTCACCAACTCTTCTTGCCAGCCTTTATTTTGTTGTACAGATGCTATGCTTCGCCGCTATGGCACACGGAGAAATATGTGCGATAGTTGAAGTATAACTTATGGAGTCACGCATTGCCCCAGTTGACAGGGAAGCACTAGGAGACAAATGTTTGGCAGTGTCCATAACTTAGAAGTCGTCTACTCACTAAATCAAAATCGATGGCGCGAATGTGTTAATCGATAGGTGGGTGAGTAGAAAAACGCTAATTTGTGTTTCTGTAAAAACTAGCTTCGCGAAAAAGCTAACATCTCGAATCTCCAGTTGTTAAGGTCTAAGCTGTATATTCGAGGTTCTAAAGCACTTCTTGACATAATAATGCAGGTATAGTAATGACGAAAATAAAAATTTTTAGTGGCTGGCAACTAGTAAACATAATACCATTCGCAAATTTCATCCCTATCTGATCCTTTTATGTCTAAAATTCACTTTTGTGGATGCTACTCAGAGCATTAGAGGCCTTTCCTAATTTTGACTTTCGCATCGCAAATCCTTGCTCTTTCTTCCAGTAAGGTGAATTTTGGTTAAGATGACTTCCGCAACGCGGTCAGCGACCTCATGCCACATGTGCCCACTGAGAGTGTACAGGGATTAATGGGCACCTTTTTGTGCAATCTCAAACCTGTCAAGATGCGCGGTATCGAGTCGCAGGGTATGTTGATGTGCGCTGCTGATGCTAATGATAGATTAGAACCTCCAGTTATTGAGAGCCTGACAAAACTAACGCTGGGTGGCAACGTCTACCTACACGGTTATCTCGGTAGACTAGTATCCCCATTCTATTATGGAGCCTCAGGCTTTGAAGGCATGCCACTTAGGTGCTTCCGTTCTATCTCTCTCGAAATGGGAAACTTTGTCGGAGACTATTTGAACTGTGCCAAAGTTCTAATAGCGTTCTTACCCTAATGCCGCACTATTACTCCTTTTGATTGAAGGTATAGGCTTCCAAGAAGTCTTAAAACATTGTGAGACTATGAAAGGGTGTTCAGAAGGCTCATCGTCTAGTAGACATATATCATATTGAGTTCATAGATGATCTTAAAAGCTGACTGCTTAGGTTTGACTCTAAATGGCTTATTCAAAAAAGTTTTTAATACTGAACGAAATACAAGTGGCTTGGAAAACGTCCTCATTTTCCGTTGTTCGTAAAACATGTGCAGTAAATAGAAATGTCAAGGAATAATGCCGATGCGAACACGAAGTAAGTTCGAGCAGGCAAACTGATAAATTTGGTTAAAAATTTTTATTTTGATACGTGTTTTAAGAAGCACCTTATAACTTTGAAAAACACATCGTAATTTTTCTGCCGTGTCTCGTGTCTACTTAATCTCTTTCAGTTAGAGGGGTTGAGAGATCGCAACTTTTATCAAAGCCACGACTTCCCTCATAAGTCACAATGCACTATTTCTAATAAAAGCTTGCAAATATAGCATTTGAAGTCGCTAAAGGGCATTTGCTTGAAGTGGAAGTTATCTTGCAGAACGCATGTTAGACATTCCTTTCAGTCCAATAATATGTGCCTGACTTTCAAGATGCCCTGCATGAAAGTGTCCCGGAGCCGAATGATTCTAATGTTTAAGATTCGGTTCATATCTCCTGATATTTTGTGGTGTGCAAAATATTAACGATCGAGACAATCGATTGACAGGCGGAAGGTATGGGTCACCTTTTAACCAGCATTTAATTTTCGTGAGCAACTCTTGCTACTCATTGAAGCTAGTAGCAGTTCACTTTGCAAAATAGTGAGTCGCGCATTAATAAAAGCTGATAAGGGCCACCCAGAGGTGTTGCACAAGTGCCGCAATTACTGAAACGCCTAATATGCGCTTCGACTTATCCCAAATATCAAATGCTTGTGGACTCATTTGGAATGGAGATTGAAGCACCTTTTGTCCTTACATTTCAAGAGATCGCTACCCTGAACCGTTGTTGATGGTGGCACAGGTGACCACAGGTGCTAAAGCAGTTTCTTACAGTTTTGATATGCGCAATAACACTAATTTTGGATGATATCATATAAAATGGCGTGCGCTGACCAAGAACATTAACTACAAACTCCTCCTAGTTCTAGTGCTACCCTGCCTCGCCACCATTCCTGGCACAGAATTCGATACGTTAAGATGGCCTAAAAAACTTACAGTCATTATTTAAATCGAGACTTGAATAAATGGTAACAGTATTTAGCGTTGGCTACGGTCTTTCTCTTTTCAATTTTATGGGCACAGTGGCATATCTTAAAGCAGAGTCTAAGAGTTGTACGCGACCAAAGCAAAGGCTGATTACTAGAAAAAAATTTCTCTCTTAAGTGTAAATCACTACATAGCTGCTTGTCGTAGATGATCAAATGTTTTGGTATTCAGTGTGCAGATCTTTGAAGAGGAGAGGTTTGTCACACTCAAACACGGAGAGGTTTTTGTAGCAAGTAAGTTCATTCTCGCTAGTGGATACCCCTGCCTGTGAATAACGTTGCACTTGTTTGAATCTTAATCATCTTAACAACCCTCACTTATGTAGCCGATGCACGCAGGTCAATCGCTGTAATCAATCTTACTCTTATTAGGCTGCTAAGAGTTTTTGGCCTGTGTCTGAGACGCTGCATACGCAGCTGATTGTGTCGCACGTCTGCGTGACCCATTGAATACGACTAGCGTTATGCTCGTTCCCATCACAGGCGTTGTCCTATTTTACCTCCAAATAGGAGGTACTACCCACAGAACCCTATCCCTTCCTCATATTATTCATCTGGTTAACTTTACGTCATCGTGAGCTGCACCTCATTGTCAAGGTGTTCGTTTAAACATTTGCATTCACTAAGTACAGCAGACAAGTTCTGCATGTTGATTTCAATGCTTAAGGCAATGTCTAGAGTGGATATAGTCTGCACTTCTGGCTACGCATCGACTTTTGTGCCCGCCATTAATTTCGCACTTTTTAGCATGCATTGGGTTGCAGACAGCATAGACTTGGTGCCCGTCTCCACTCATGAAATCCAATTGTACACCAAGTTACGGCTCTGAACAGACCTCTACCCAGTGCAGACAGCAAATTCATGCTGCTCTTTAGGAACTTGCGTGAAATATTTCGGCACGTCCACCTCACGCATCTGTTCCTGGGTATTTAAAACAGATATTGTCTTCGTATAAATACAGCGAAAGCAATCACACCGCAATTAGGTGTAAGTCAAGCAACTAGTTCCTTCACCTTTTCATTGTTTACTAAAAAGCAGAAGCAGATGCTAGGTATAATTTATGCTACGAAAAAATCGACGATCGTCTAGCTGATTTCAAAAAACCAAACTGGGTTTCGTCAAATTAACACAGGCACAGGGATGTAGTTGCAAGGAAGCAACTGAATCTAACTGCGATTGAACAGCTTACAATAAACTCTACCTTAATTAATAATAACAAAGATCGGGCCTGTCTGCAAGACTTACTAAATCTGTGCGTGTCATTAGGCGCAATCACGAAATTTGTTAATTCGACTTAGGTACGACCCCCCTGACCTCAGAAGGACAATCCAAAAATCACTACAGGCATGATTATTACCTAGCGTAATGTAATACCGCAATGGCGGATAAAGACGCAGCTAGTCGCCAGTAATCAATATCATCCGAACCATGCCAGCAGTGAATATTTGCCATGAGGCATCCAGATGCGACTCTAGCTAAACTCGAACAACCACAGACTTCTATGTTGAGAATGCCAAGCAAATGGCCATCACCTCTGACTTTAAGGCCTATCTCAATGTTATCAACGAAATAATTCATTAAAGTTAATAGATGGATTGAATGGTGGAGGATTGGTTAGGACGCAACACTAGTCATGCTGGAATGGGGTTCAGTATTTTACTAACGTGCCACACTTACGTAACACTAATCTCTTCGTCAGAAAGATGAACACAACTTCCAAAATCAATGTTATATGGCCAAATTAATGCCGGCTGAGTGTGATTGTTGTACTAACCCTTGTAAAGTCTCAAATGCCTCTGAAACTCCAGGGAAAATATGGGGCTGGCCACCAGCGATGACTACCTAGCGCGACGCCTGACTTTTAAGCACCATAGAGAGCTGACGCAGGCTATTCAGAGGTGTCACGCAGGTGCCGTGAATAAAAAACGCGTTTAGTGTGTTGCGTTGTAGTGCCGACGACCTTTTTTGAAGTAAAAGTCGGAGCGCGCTTAGCCTATGCAAGCCAAAAGAGCACCAATTCCAAGTGCTGTCGATGTTGACACAGGCGACCACCAAAAATTAAGTTTTGACGAAACTTGTGGTTGCGAGGTACATAACGCCACCGGTCTTCGATGAGAGTTTCTATGAAATGAGTCGCGACTTATGGAATATTAACTGCATATTTCCCTGATGCTAATATTATCCTGTACCATGGAGGCAATACGACTAATTTTCAAAGATAACTATCCTCAATCAATAGATAATTAAGTAAATTTATGACCTCCATTCTTGATGTTAAAAGTACAGGCACAAATTGTGTTTAGGAACCACTATGCAGGCTGAGGCAGAATTTTGACGAAAGTTCTACATGATTCTAATGTGGCAGTGATAGATTTTGTTGTGTATTAATTTATACGGCGATAGAAAAGTGCCAGTGTAGGGGTATGACAAATTTCCATATATTTACTTCAAACTTTGCCATGGTATAAATGTTCATCACTTTGCTTTAAACCACGAATTTATTAAATTAATTCAACCCAAATGCATATCTTACTGGTCTAGTTTTCTTTTGAGACTTGAAGAAAAGAGCCTGTTTTGAGAGCAAAATTCATGGATACAGAAACAATATACAATGGTTGCGAATGGATGTAGTCTTAAAAGCAACTTTTGTTGCCCTGTCTTTTACGAGTGCGATTCAGGGCAGTGCGTTCCTGTTCGTCTTTGCTGTAATTGAACAGGGAAAGCGACGCACGCAGTCTTCCTCAGAATGCAAGAACGTTTATTTTATTTGCCAGTGATGGCTCGTCCGTTCGGATGGAATGACATTCCAGCTCAATTTGGCAAATTGTGTGCTATTTATGACTGAACAGCATTCCATAGCGATTTCATTGAAGCCTAATCGCTTATGAGAGGTGACGCTTGCCCTTTGTCAGATTCTTTCCATTGATACATGATCCAGATTAACTGCACAACGGCGATCTCAATTCAGCACTATTTGACCATCTACATTGATCCCATTCGGATGCGAGAGGCGAGGTTGGGAAGTGAAGAAGGAGGAAGTATTGCATGCATTTATATAGTTTTCCACAGCGTCGTATGCTATTGTGATCATTGCGTCGTAGCTAGAATTTCTGTGTAGTGAAGCGTGCGAATTGGGTTACCAGTAAACTTATGATTACGGGCAAAATCTTGTCAAAGTATGGGCATTGAATCAGTCAGCAACTGACTTTAACAAGTCTCACCAACTAGCTTTTTACGGCGTTTCTTCAGTAAAGATAATTTACGAGGAATCGTGAGTCTAAGTACCGTGGTTTTATTCTTCGTGAGCGAACTGCCATTAAGCGTTACCCGGTTCATCTTGTCAAAAATTCCAAATTAGTTCCTTTGCACATCACAGAATAAATCCTACTCTTTGAATTCTTCCAAATAAAGGGCATAGACTTATCGTCCTCTTATAATCGACACTTAAATGCGCTTAACTTAAAGCGAAAAGCAAATCGTGATCTTTAACGCCAATTGATTACAATAGCAATACGCACATACATGTACCATAAATCGGATAAACAAATTTGTGAAGTAACTTGCATAAGAGGTATCACAACACAGATCCTGCCAGGCGTATTTTGATCTTCGCTCGAAGATGGCATCCTTACATCAAACCCAGAGTTATGTTATATGCTTTAAGCTGGGAATGGAAGTGCCGTAACTTCAAGTAATTTTACGTTTAACATCCACTGGACTAGTTCAAATGGTAGAGTGTATGCACAGCTGGAAGGACCCTCGCCTTTTGTACAAGATAAATACCGAGATGCTTTCAAAAAATCCTGTGCAGGGAAATTCCAGTGTGGTTATACCTCCAAGGGTGTGCTCCTACAATCTGCATTAGAAATTCCTTGCAAAAATAGGACGTTTATTACCAACAGTGCTCACTTATCACTGTGTTTAATTCTTTTCACACTTCCATTTCTGTATTTAGGCTAATTTGCTTCCTCAAATCAACAGAATTGCTCGAGATAATGCACATTTGTACTTCACTGGTGGAAGCCGAATCAACGATCCCAGAAAAGGTCCGAACCACACTTTTGTCCTACTTATTCTTAGGTCAACTTCACGTGGATGTGAATTTGTCCGCCCTAAGGGATAAAATAAGTGTCACATCAAGTGCCATTTCGCTGATATCCATGGGAGACAGTAACAAGTTCAGCAGCTGACTTAAGAGTCTTACCTATCGTAGACCTCATTTATGCGTCAAATCATCACAAAAGGGCATTCCATTACCCATTTATTGAGTAAAGTCATGTAAAACAAACAATAATATTAGTCGTCTTTTTTTAGTTTATGACAAACGCGATAAAAATCACTGGTTTTGACACGAAGTAGGCCAAAGTTATATGGGAGGTTAACTTGCTCAAATTAATGACGCAAGGCACGAGGCGCTGACCCAAAAGTTGTGCAGACTCATGGGCTTGCCCAATCAGATGCCTCATCTATTAGCGAATAAGCGCTTAGAATATGGACAACGGACACACCAAAGAAATGTATAAATATCAAAGCTGTGTAGTAGCAGCACCACCCAGGTCCAAATTTTGTGTTGGGGCGACACGTAGCCGAGTTGTTCATTGTACTGCATCCCTACACACATGAATCGCACTGCGGAATCAGCCAATTCCAACTCTAATATTGCATCTCAAGTTCAGGAGGATAGAACTTCCAGTGAGTGCTTCACATTTATAGTGTCCTCGTTGAATGGTATCTTCTTAGAGTTATACACTTCATTCTTTTATGAATTCACTCGGTTTCTGCGTGTATCTGCCAAATTATTCCCTTTCCTGACACTGATGTTTGATAATAAGATAGCAATAAGCAAGAATTTAAATATAGGTTTTTTGCATGATGGCAGACTCAGCAGTCTTGCAACCAATAATATGCTATCGTGTCTAAATGGGATAATTTGCCAAATCCTATTGTATCTGTGTGCGAAGTTGGCCAAGCTATCTTCTTCACTTGTTGACGTTTTGGCGGTACTCTCAAAAGAGCCACCAAGAGCGGAATGTGCCCCAACCCCAGTTTATCCACTCCAGTTTTAGTAGTACACGCCCAGCGAAGTGGCACGTTTGAAATCTGTTATTTTTTTGATATTTAAATGCGCGCTCCTAGGTCAGCTCACCTAAGGCAATTTTTAAGGTTGCGGCTAATTTCAATGTGGGAAAGTCACGACCTATTTCATCATTATTACAGAGGAAGGCCTAACTGCAACTGAAAGAGTGGGCTTGCTATGCAAGTCTAGGAGGCCGTATAGTTAGAAAATACTTTTTGAATTTCCTTTTGCCTACTGAAGCCAGTTTCGCTTTAATTCACAATTGCATTCAATTACTACAAAGATCGTGCCTTGAAAGACGCTTTTGGCCAAAGAGAACCTGACCCGTCGAATCTTGCAGATGGAATTTCCACATTAACCGTAAGTACTTGGAATTGAGCTGCAGTATGGCTATGACCTATCCGTGCCTTGTTGCATTTAACAATGATGGTTGCTGTTGATAGGACTCAGGTAATTTGTCGCTGAAAGCGGCTACTGGAGGACCTTACGAAAGAAACATGGAAGCAGTTGGATCGATGCCTCCACTCAACGGCTACACGTTGCCATCGAACCCAAGTATGACTCCAGCTGTGACCTCTCTCGGAGGTCATAATATTGCACAGCTTACTACAAATCTCCAAATAAATTGCCCCATGGCCTTCGCTGCTCCACTTGGCAGTGACCTCGGCCATTGTCCTCCGACGCTACAATGCGTAAGCACATTCGTTTAAGGATTAGCTAAGGAAATTATACTTCTACTATATGTGCAAGGGCTTATTCACTCGCTGAAGACTCAAATGCTTCTGAAGGTTGCATATGTAGTCAAAGGCTGGGACAAAAGGGCTGTTCCACCATTGCAGGGCCGCACAGCATTTGCACAGATCCAGCCAAGTGCAGCAATTTTGTCCCCAGTATGGCCGAATCCTGCAGCTGCTGCTATAACCGACAACGCTGGCTTGGCCATCAGCAACACGATTGCTGCGCTAGGAGCTAATTACGAGGCCGTAAGAAATAATTCCTTAGTGGTGCAGTCCAATGAATACATGGTAGCTCAACACAACTCACATCAACTCATGCTGCAGCAGCAACAGCAATGTCTCGCTACCGAAGTACATCATAATTACCAGCGTTACACGAGTTGGAATGTGCAACTTACAATACCAAGCACTCTTTATGACGGCGCAGGTGAGTTGTCGTTTGCCGTCCTTTGCTGCGGAAGGTATGCCTTTCTAGCCATTCACCATCATGCATCAATTTTAGCTACTTACCCACCTGTGTGCATCAATCCCCAGTTTGGATACGGTGAGTGTATGCTTCTGCTTTTATTTGCTCATATTCAAAATTTTTTGATGCATTGTCTTCTTTTGCCTTCAACAGCAGTGGCTGCTAAATACCCCGCCCAAGTTGCAAACACCCCTTTTCACCAAGAACCCGTTGGACAGGAGTCACTGAGAAGGGGCCCAAAAGGCTCTAACTTATTTATCTTCCATATCCCTCAGGAATGTAGTGAAAAGAATTTACATGATCTGTTTTCGCCATTTGGGCGAGTATTGAGTGTGAAGATATTTTTGGACAGAACGACAGACCAAAGCAAAGGCTTTGGTAAGTACACATGTTTGATTAACTGCCCTTGAAATTGCCACGATCTCTGTTAACCGCGGTGTGTTCATCCACAGGTTTTGTCAGCTATGATAATACAGTGAGTGCGCAGAACGCGATACACGCAATGGATGGATATGCTTTGGGAAGGAAAAGATTGAAAGTTCAATTAAAGCGCCTGGAAGGTAGGTCAATCATAAGCCGCAGGTCTTATCTACTGTTATAACTCATTCTAGTGTAATTCTAATTGTTCTTTCCTTTTTTAGAGGACGATCACGAATGAGGCACCTTGTCTTTTGACAATTTTACAGTACACCACGGTAGTCTATCCCATTTTAAAATGGTTAATGTGCTTAGAGATGAGAAAGCTATTGCATTGTTAGCACTTTGATCCATGACGTTCAATTTCGCAAAAAAGTTACACAGGCTGCTACGATTCTATCATGGTGTTTTGGATGTCGCTGCTCAGTGTTTGCCTGGGTGCCACCTGGTGTGGTGTATATATGCCCTTGTTAGTGTTGGTTCCACCAATTCTCTTGCTCTCGTTGTGTTGCATAACTATCAGTTTAGGAAGTTTGGGTGACTGCTTTGATGGCTTCCCTCATTTTTGTGTAAGAAACGCAGATTATGCATTGGGAGATATGCCCTGCATGGATTTTAAACATGACTTCACGCATATTTAGTTTAATGCAACGTTTCACGTAATCAAATGTATCAGCACTTTTTTCTCCCTTACTTCCAAATGCGCTAATTTACACAAACACTTACATTTAGACGCATGTTGCATGGCACTCTTTAATTTTTTCGCTCCTTATAGTGCAATCCTTTTATTGTTTTAGATGACCAGCTTCTTTGTACTAATCGTTATGCTTATGTAAGATCCAAATTATTCCTTCAATAAATATTTTGCATTTATAATCCTTGATTTTTGGAATAAGGTTACGAAAAGACATGCCTTTTCATAGCCCGTTTATTAACTTTGAACATGAGGTGAGATTTATAACGGGAAGCATGTAAGCTAAGAAGGAAAGTTGCAATCTTTATGCTTGCTCTGATTTATCAATCGGTGTGAAAATAAATCGTTTGCTGTCCTCTGTAACTCTTGCGTGAAAACGAATTGCAAGTAAAGGATTAATAATTGGAATGAAAGTAGGATCGTTTTTGTTATAAAGAATGGAGAGCATTTCCATATGAAATGAACTTATCAAATGTAGGGTAGTGTTTCCGGGTGGCGTGTTGTCATGGTGTTTATTCTTTTGGTGGATTGCGCAACTGGTAGCTTTTTGATAGGTCGGTCAGATCTAATCAACAGTACCGTGTACTGCGCCCATAATACAGAATTTGACGTATGGACAAAATCAGCTGCGAACAAATGTTCGGGTCGTCACTGCAGTGTTTGGGTTGTTTCGTGGTTCACCCTCCATGTAATTTCGCTGCACAATGGCTTTGGCTAAGATCGCTTGCTATGGACTAAATCGGAGAATTGTACAACCTGATGCATGACTCTGCATTCATAATCGCTGCTGTAAGAACCAGTGTAACTGGTGGGTTTGTGCGGTCTGTTATCGATAATGCTGACGGCATGGCCAGGTTGAACAGGCTTTAATTACCATCAGTCAATGATAGCGATGCAAGCAATTAGCATGAGTCAATGCAAAGCATCTTAGTTTAAGCCATGTTGGACGGGCAAGGAAGACTTGGATGTAAAAGTAGAGCAGCTAATACTTCCGATACAATTAGTCTTGTCGATGCCTAACAAAGTAGGATTGATGATCTTTGGGATGTTGGACATAGTGGAGGCATCGATTGCTAAGACTTTAGGGTTAGGGTTAGGGGCGTCGTCGCTTTGTACCGTCACCTAGCCAGCACATTGGATAACACAGGGGCTGTGGATAAATACGTGAGACGACCTTCACTCGATCCCGCCTGACCTTATAAGCTATCAGAGTCTATGGGCGTCTGCACCATTGTCCGTTTCGGCAGCTACATTCTTCTATCTCACATCAGGGGTCGGGTAAAGAACTACTCGACTTGCGGACAGATGACTTTAAGGTGAAGGCATGAAAGGTAGCACAGACACTCTTGTTGTAGCAGACTGATTCCCCTTCTCATGATATCAGAATGCATCACCCACTCAATGAGTCAGTAGTGGGACAAAATAGAGGCTTGTTTGACCCCATGCAACGAGAGCACTGGGCAAAGTCAAAACCGGCTCTTAGCTGTAGAGGTAATTTATTTTCAATTGTCTGACCATAGCTTGAGTCTTCGTTGCATCATTGAGTGCAAATGTAAATGCAAAGGCAACTTAAGATGACCATGCTGCTTAAGGTATCACAACAGGCGAGACGATATAGTGAAATGTCAAAAAGCTAGTAGGCTTTTATGTCGACGTGTCTGGCCCACCTTTAGATATTTACGTCGCTGATGGTTCTGTGGAAAGGCAAAAGTGACGGGGTACGAAGTTGTAAGCGTGATATCAGTTAAAGTCTAAACTGGCCTTAAAGCACTGTAAGTTGTTGAGCTCATTTGCCGTAATTTCGGTCACTGCGAAAAGGATTGTCGAAGTTGAAGGCGGCACTGCTTAGGGTAATTTAGAGTGAAATTAGGGAGGCGAATGTGGTTCGCAAAGGCGCTCTCGCCCTTTGTATCTTTCAATCCATTCAGTAGCTATAAAGTGAAAAAAATTGGGAGGATTCTACGAATGGAGGGATGAGACTTGAGAACATGGATTAGAGCGGAGACAAATTAAAGTGCTGGAATAGTCTGCACCCTCCTCTAGCTATTGCGACTTGTGGTCACTTGGTAGTCCTCAAGAAGTAGATAAAGGCACGAGTACAGCTCGCCCTTCGCATGTTAGGCCTAAGGGAGCTCTTAGCGCATTGCGAGGGTAAATCTATCGTTTGAATGTCACACACTGCCTGCTCAGAAGCGACGGCGGCAACTGAGGTCAGCACATTGTATCAATATGTCTAGCCGAACCAGATTATAAAGGTGAGCAATGACTATCAGTGCATCAATTCGCAAAAACATCCCTATCACACATGCATACTTACCGTAGTGCCTCCCCCTATCACTTGCCAATCCTCAAGAAACGAAAAGAGACGTAACATTTAAGCAAAATGCATATTCATTTCACATACCAACGACAAATTTTACCGAAGGCACAATGGCGAGACAACTACCCTACCCTATCACCAATGCCCTTCATTCGGCAGGCTACCAACGCACTACATAGTTCCCTTCACTTTATCCAGAGCCATCCCCCATGCTCATTCTGGTAAATGTCCTGCATCTGCAGTCTTCACCTCAGGCTCATGTCTACACATTGAGGTTTGATAATGTAACCACGCTTCTAATTACTCCACAGCCACTTCATATCGGCTTCACCTCATACAGCAATTTCATAGACGACAAAGCCTGATTAACTCAGATGGAACAGCAAACATCCAGATCTGCTAATTGTAATTTGGTACTAACAACTTATTCAACCTGTCAAATGTATGCTCCAAGTTACCCATTTGCCCCTGTTTCGCCCTTGCTTGGCACCAACACGCGACACTCGGTCTTTCACAAGTCAGTCAGGAACGAAGTCACGCTGCCTATTTCCTATGTGAATGAACAATCCTTGCTGAACAACAGAACTCTCAGCAGGACCGATTAGTGGAGCAATTGCAATACCATATCTGTCGAAAGCAACAGACCTCCTCGAAAATGAATGTGTTAAATATCCATGCCCCAAATACAATGAACGAGATTTTCGCCGAGAACCTCACAGGTCGTAATTCACCAACTCAGCGACTGCATGGCATTTTATTTGCCAAATGATATTAATCACCGAATATTTTTAAGACTGTCAATCACAGCAGTCCCACTAACCTAACTAAATCGATCAAACTTGTCGGATATCCACCAAACTACTGGCGAGACAGGTGGATATACACTGATAAATGACATGTAGCGTGAGAAAACAACGTACACAGACGCGTGCGTTGGATAGTGAAGCAGGAAACAACCAGGGTGGAATCACCGTAGCCATGAGAGGAAGACCGAAGGTGTAGAGTTTGGTTACAATAGAGTCAAAAGTAGATGCAATCCATGAAACCCCACACTTACCTTTGGTTTTAATCGGCGCATTATGTTTGAAGAGCGAAGAACCGAGGACGAATGTGAAGCGATGACTTGAACTTCTCCAACACTACTCAATGGCCAGCTGATGGAATCCACAAAATGTGCGGCTGATTGCATTGTGTGTAAAACCACACTGCCGTATTTAACACGGGATGGAAATCAAGAATCTTTACGCCCAAGATGCCTGGACGTTCCTGATAATCGTGGATGGGATAAGATAGCACTACCCTCATGTCTGGTAGATTGAAAATTCACACGAAATGCATTACAAAAGCCCTTAATTGCTAACATTGCAACCAAATCAAATCCTCGTTCTTTTGGTGCAAGCAGTCCCGTGTTCGATTCAATGCATGCCTGTATTTTCGGTTTCAGCAGTCAAGCCACATGCATAAATGATTAGATTCGGGAGTGTAGCAAATTAAAGAAAAAGCGCCTCCTATAAGCATGGTGAACAAACACAATAAACAACAAAATTGCTAGTGGTATGAGCATAATCCGCCCTTGATTAAATTTTTCTAAGGCAACAATTACCATGTCGATGGCTGCAATGTAGGCACTCCATAAATTTCCCAATTATCCCAATTCTCTCACCGATTTATCACCTTATGATTCGACTATTTTACATACCATGTTCTTGATTGATTGACTAACTAAGGTACCGATTAATTCCTTGACATATTCATCTCCTTATCCCTTCACTTTTGTTTGGGTTGTTTCGTTGTTTGACTGACTGTTTAGTGCCCTTCCATGACCCACCTATCAATGACGATGGCAGCACAATATCACAGTCGTGGGTGTGGTATTCCTCCTTTCCTCCCTTTCTCCTTCCTTATTTGCATGGAAATTCAGTAGCTGGTGCAGTCAGCGAATTTTAATGCCTGAAGCTGTCACATCTTTCGCACATTTATAATCCATTCTCAAGACTAAGTGACAGCATGTCACTTTCTCACAATTCAGGACACACTCATCAGTGGACGCCCTACTTTAAGATGCACTTGTTATCTGTGCCTACGGTCAACTGAACCCAACAAAATAAATAGGATTCGCATACCTGTTGAGGCAGAATATTACGCAGCTGTCAGGTAGTCGCAAATATGAGCTACGGTCAACAGTGCTTCAAGTTTTAATAGAATATCTCTGCCCCATCTGCATGCACACACATTAAAGCGTCTTCAGCATTTCCCCGTCCCCAAGAAGGCAAACGGAGGCACAGCAATTCTGCATACTAACGACCCACTCAACGAAAGCACAACAGCGGAAGAAAATAAGTAACACCATCGCCAGAACACATTGCTTAACAAAATGCTGACGCTTTACATTGTTCTCTGCTTCGTCTCCAGCGCCATTTTATGCTTCCCTTGGTAAATTTGCAGTAACAGCACATTGAAATGAGACAGGGTTGACTCCACTTCTCATGAACGGTGATCAGGTATTAGATGAATTCGCAATGTACTTTAGTGTGAACCGGCACTACAAACACCAATCCACCATCACATCACCAACGCGATGCCATCGTAGGAAACAGGGATATGGCGTCCATACTGGCAAATCTATTTTATGCGGCGACCGCTAGTCCAATGCCAGCTGTCTGCAAAACAGTTTAGCTCTTGTCAAAAAACAGTCTTAAGCATGCACTTTTGACCAGATAATCTGTCTCAGTCAAAAGTCTGCTGCCACGACCAATCACCGCTCTCACCAACTTCGTTGCTTGTGTGAAAATGGAATAAATTAAACGAAGTAAGCAGGAAAACTTTTAATTTGTCTAGTTGCTTATCCAATGTCAACTAACCTCATCGAATGCCAGTCAGTTTGAATACTAATGGTCGCGGTTCGAAAGCAATTAAGAGCGACTACTATTCTAATTAAAGAGAATGGTTAATTAGATTGCGCCAGATATCGGCAAAATCATTCCTTGTCGTCAACCTTTGGCAAGAAATTACCACTATTCAGTGTCTACGGAATTAAACCACTTTTTATCTTTCCAGTTTCACACCAAATCGCAGTGGCATGAAAATGAAGAAATGGCGCACAGAATTGTAGAGATCGTGCAAGTGATCCAAAATGTAGTCCGCTAACAATCGCTAATTAATCGTTTATCATTGATTTTTATCGTCAGACTTTTGTAAAATTTAAGGTGGCATGGATGCTTGTAGCCTACGAATTTACAACAAAACAGGTGACGACAACTACGATATGTGCAGCCATGATTTTTACTGTGACTGCTACCTCTTAATTGTCTGTCAATCGCAACTGAAGTCAAACAAAATTCACTTTACTCCAAAGATGGGAACGCTCCTGTGGTAAGCGTTCAAAGAAAGGGAGTTGACGATCCCTTGTTTAAGGGGCATTTTAAATCATGTGGTCCGCTATTTATGGTTTAAGTGGTGGAATATATTTCTACTAGTTAAATATTTAAAATATTAGATCTCGTCTAAAGTCATCGTTGAATACCAGCTTACCTAGAAAATATTATCACTGATTTTACATTCTATGGGCATAACACAATTAGAAAAATGTTCTACTATTCGTCGCAATCTTGCCAAGTCAGTAGCAGCATGTCATTATCTAACAATTCAAAGCACGCTCATCAGTGGGCAGTCTACTTTTAGATGCACTTGTCATCTGTGCCAACAATCAACTGCAACCACAAAATAAAAGAAATCCGCATACCTGTTGAGGCAAAATATTAGGCAGTTGTCAAGTAGTCGCAAATATGAGCTACGGTCAATGGTTCTTCCAGCTTTAATAGAATATCTCTACCTCTACTAGATGCGCACCCATTGAAGCGCTTTTAGCCTTTTTCCAACCCCAAGAAGGCAAACGGAACCACAATATTCGGGCAGAGTGCACAGCTGCTTCATATACTAACGATCCACTCGTGGAAAGCACAATAGCGGAGAAAATAAGGGGCCCCATCTCCAAAATCCATTAATAAACAAACTGCCGGCGCCTTATATAAGTCTTTTTGCCTCCAGTGCCATCCCTTATGCTTCCTTGGTAAGTGTGCTGCGTTTCCAGTCGCCTCCTCAGCTCCTCTGGCTGAAGCGCATTCCAGGGGGGATGATGGAAATGTACTGGCCCTCATGCCTTAAAGCGAAATTTTTGAAAACCTGTCAACGTTGCGAACTCAAGGCCGCGATATTGACAGAACAATTGTTCGATGTGGTCATCAGTATGAAATCTACTGCCGCGAGGCAATGATGCGACGAAAAGCTTAACTACTTGCATTAGGCAGCAGCAACTTAGCACCAGTAACCACCAGATACAGTCTTTGAAGAACACACATAATTTAATATGGGAATAAACTGTAGATGTTCGAATCTGCAGAATTAAATGGGGCACAAAGTTATTAGGCATTCACCATTTCTCCTACAAATCACTCATACTGTGACAACATGCCACCCCACTCACTGCAACGCTCACATATGCAGACGTCATTGAATACGCCTCCCTGGGTAAATTACGCGTGCGCGGAAGCTCATCGATGAATTGCTTTGAATGTCTTCAGCATCAGCCAAACGAGTTCCAAGCGTATGGCTACAGTTCCAATTAATCCACAACTACTTCGTATTGGCTTCACCTCACACCATACCATTATCAAAGACGCCAGGATCTAAACATCTTATTTAAAAAATAACAAGTAAAACTGATATATGTAAGCCAGTGAAGACCCGGATTCAATTTATGCAGCATGCCATCTCACAGAGAAATACTTACCAGAATACAATTTGGCATTTAGTTCGCTCTTGCGTGGCATCGACGCAACGCATCTAAACCTTAACAAGTCCTCGAAGAATAAAGTCACAACGCCTACGTCCTGCGAATATTCCACATTGAGCAAGGGACCATTCAGCAGGAATGATTGGTTGAATAATTGCAACGTAACACCGGCTGATGATGACAACTAGTTCAGATTCTAAGTTCGGTCTCAGTGGATTCCAATGGGCTGGCTTTAACGGCAGCATTCTCCCTTGCCAATGCCACTGTCAGCGACGATGCATATAGTTGGCAAGGTTGCATAATTAGCTTACGAGACTAACCAGTTCAAAATTATCACCTAGTATTTTTCACTAATGTCTCCATACTTATCACAAAATACTCAAAAGGAAAAATTACTCTTGCCGCACTTTGGATCTGCAACGATTTTAGCACCATGTAGAGCTAGGTGATTGGCAGATTTTTTGTTGTTTTCAACAGATTAAAACTCACTTGCCATAATATCTCCCTGTTGCAATAATTCAATATTTACCTATTTGCAAAGACAGCTTTACCTACTTCCTTTCACAACTGTTCATTATAAGGAACGAACGTGAATTAATGCTGCCCCTAGGCAGCAAAACCTAATCCGATTTTCGACTTCTGAATTTCATTCATTACAAAGCTGCTGTATATCTTTCGATGTACGCATATACTCAAACAAGTTTTATGCATTACAAACATGCAAACCGGAAAATAAGATACATTCGAGTACAGTGGAAAATAAACAGCAAGATGAAAGGACGTACATTTTGTAACGCAAGCTTAAGCAAACCTAAGCCCACGAAAAGGACCTAGACCAGATTTCAAAATAGCTCTGCAGCACCCCTGCCTATTTCCACCTTAATTCACTAGCCTTTCTCAACGCGATAGCCAAGCTTGCCTATCAGTTCAACACTAACCTCACATTTACCTCGTCTGTTTAGCTTGCAGCCATGAAATTATCCAGTGCTTGAGACAAAAGAGGTGAGAGGTCAGAGGGTAATTTATGCCACCAACCCCTCTCCTTATACTGTTATCTCCTTCTCATGCCTTACTACAACGCATCTTCAATGCGTGCTTCATTCGTCTCCTACCATGCTCAATGTGCTCTTAAGTATCGCGCCTCGTATCATTTCCCGCCGTGCGTGTTCCACCCATTAAACCCAACCAGAATAGGGGGGTTGCTACTTCCTGCAATGCACAAGAAAACATGGCCTCTTTGCCTACTTGACACTTTGTTCGCCTTCTCCTCCTTCGAACCCACCTCAATACTTCTCTGCCTCCTCACCGTCCTACTTCATTGTCTGCCAGCGCCTTCTTTTTGAGTCCCCTCACCTTTCCACTAGTCGCACTCTTCGTGATGACGTGATCCAATAATGCCAACATGCATGACCTAACTCACATTAGCACAGGCTAGGCTGAATCCTACTCAATCATTCTCCACCTATAACCAAATCTTGTTTTAACATATCCTGGCTTAGATTGCCATTCATTCATTATTCCCATCCTTTCTTCTGTCTCGTCAGCTTGTTCAACAACATTTTGCCTCAATTCTGATCCCTACTTCTATTCCTTCTCTACTCACCCCTTCAAGAGCGAAGGTGAGCGCATTGCTCCTACATTTCACTTCGGAATTTGTAGGCTGATCCAGCTCCTATTTTCTCATCTTACTGCCTAATTCTTTGCCTCTTCCTATGGAAAATCCGCCATGACCGCCTGCTCCATTTTATTCCAGATGTAATTAAGGAATGGGGCGCAGTTAATATTCACGCTCTCTCCCCTATTTGCCTACAACACACTCTTTGCTCAGCTGCATAATCCGAAATGCTATTGTTCTGCAGGAGGCCTACGCTTATAGCACGGTAGTAAGCCAGCCGTTGCGTCCTTATCATAAGCATTTCCTGATTAAAACGAGAACTTAGAGTGCACTGCACTGCGGCTAGTTTTCCATTGTTTTACGGTTGTACTGTCTTATGCATGAATTAATCTAAACCGCTAGCTAAAACTTAGTACCAATGAGATCTTCTCTATGCTGGTGGGATAAGGTAAGTAGCTCTTTTGTAGTTAACTCTTTTTTCGCCTTGCCTCAATAAATTCTGACAGCTTATGTACTCTTTTAATGGAATGAATGAGTGTAAGCCTTTGCTCTATGTTTTGCAGTGTTCTTTAACTTACCGCTAAATGGAAATTTGTTGCATTTTTGAAACATTTGCTAAAGATTCCTAAGGTGACACTTATCACTTGTAATAATGTAATGCCATGATTCATATGATCCAACCATATTTACCCTCATTGAAATCGCTCACTTTATGTCTACTAACAAAGAACAAACTTTGCAGCTGCAAATCGGTAGTTTCTGATGACAACAGCGCACCTACCAGTCACTGTGTTAAGCTTTGTTATATCGATGGAGCTTAATAAATAGAAAAACGCTGTGTTTATAAACCTTGCATCAGCTGCTGTACCTAGCACCCGCGTTTAAGTAATATGCTTCAATTGTAGCCTGGCCTTCCTTGTTTTCTTAGACTAATTTCTCCTGTGCTTGCCCTGTTTGTAAACGCTGACAGCAGCGCATGCATGCAAGACGGCTCATTTCTGTTTCCAAGAAGGCTAAAATTTGTTAATTCCATCGAAATACCAACCATGACTAGGGGTTGGATTTAATTCATGCCTTCTTGTCCAAACTGAAAAACCCACTTTCATAAGTGCATGGTCGTAGGTGGGATTTTCTTGCTAAGAAGATCTGCTGAACTGGTAGCGAATTAATGGAATGCTTTTCCTGTCTCATGTCGAATGCGGTTCTTGGGGTTTATTGTGATTACTGACCTTAGCTCTCTACAACTGACTTTCACTCAAATGGATCGGAAGGTTACATGTTTCTCTGGCTCCTGTTAAGTACGACGGTTAACTTAATAACGCATGGTAAAGTGCCTCAGAGTGGAGATCTCTTAAACCCTTACAGGTGGATGGCTTAGCAAATGCTAAAGCATGTTGCACTTTTAACTTAAGAAGCAGCATAAGCTTTATCGAGTCCCAGGCTTTCACCTATAGCTTCTCTTTTGTGAGCAATGATACCGAAACCTAAAGCATGGCTAAACTTCTAGTCTGCGATAGGACTGGAAAGACCTTTCCTTACGAAAGAACTTCCAGCAGCACAGAAAAAAGCGTCAACAGCCATCTTCAACTTTGTTTTGCCTAAACAACGTTGCTAGACACGAAAGTAAAGCATACCGTTGACTTATTTTGCTTTGGTAAAACTGTTATTTCAGCTGCATTCACTCTCCCATTCTGGGATAGCAATCTTTTTGCAAGCATGTGCTCTGTGGTTGATCTGACCACAAAACGATGCAGCCTTAACCCTCTATCCTAGTTAACAAAAAATAAAGCGTAATGCTAAAAAAGGGATTACAAGCCCGTCGAACAACTGGTTGTTTTGAGTGTTGGAGAAGCAGCCGATGGAAAGCGTATGCTCCTTAATCAATTCTCCAGAAGTTATCTGCGTGTCCGAATTCGTAACATCCTCTCTAGTCGTTTCGTTTGCTCGGACAATAACACAAATAGGTTTACTTCAATTTGGCCAACGATCGCATTAGTACCATGTAAATTCAAAGTTGGTCTACCTCTTGCCCATCACGATTAAGTAGTATTCACTTTGCGACAATAAGTCATCCGGCTTGCCCATACCAACAGGCATCAGGGTAGCTCTTGTTGTCTCGTTTGAACTGTAAACTGACTTGCTATTGGGCGGTGTTTGGAGTGTCTGACCAATGTTGCACCTAAGATTTTTGTAAAATTGCGTCTGGTCGGATGGTGTGGTTGGAATGGTCTTCTGTGACAGCGTTCCCGTCAAATAAGAGGGCATGTTCCAAACTAGCAATGGGGAGCTGAAAAAATAGCAGCTTTTGAGTTTGAAGTCAATACTGCATTTTGCAGGCGTTCCAAAAATGCTTTTAGATTAGCATCATACATCAGTATCATCTGATCAGATATAAAAGGCACTGTCTGTACTTCATACAGCTCTAGCGTTAAGAATCACTTCAATTAATAATGGTGGTTTAACTAATGGTTTTTGTAGAGAAACAAGAATATATCCTTCTTCGTTACAGTGTTTAACATTCTATAATAGATGCATAATTGCAAATTACCGTTACTTTCCATTATCAGTGCCATAAAGAGGTCCTGTGTGACTTTGACGGCTTTAAAACCTTGATTTTAACCATTCCTTTGGCTAGTTGGTTTAATTCTTCTAGCAGAGGAAGTGTTATGCATCTGAGCTGTTGCAATTAGCAGACTGGTTGTGGTTTGGCCACGTCGAATGTGCAAAAAAATATTGTTCACCATTGGGGATCGAACCCGTTAGAGATGTTTGACGACGAAGCAGAATAGTCTGTATATCATTGACAAACTATATTCAATCATTTTTAATAGCACAGATCGCAGCGCAAAACTGGAGCTACCACCACTCCAAAAGCATTCATTTGGGAAGTGAGAAGCTCAGACCATTAATCTAATGATGTGAAAACTCAACAAATCAATCAAACAGAATGACCAGGCGTGAGGTGCATGCAAGCTATGTTGTCTAATCAATCTTAAGACAGTAATTCAGATATTTTCACATACTAGCGAACGTGAACTTACTTTGAAAACTTGAATTATTCAGGGAGTGGTCTGTCAAGTACCTTAGCGTATTCTAGAAGGCATGTAAAGGAGAAAGTGAAGGCACATCCAAGTTACGGTCGACTATTGAGAATCGTCAGCAACTATACGATTGCCTGAAATAAGGAGGAGATTAGCAAAAATTTAATCCTGATAAAAACACCATAGATGGGAAAAAAGGTCAATATTAACCGATAGGAAAAAGAACACTTGCAATTCAGACATATAGGGAATCGTATAGTCTTCTGCAAGAACCAACTGTGCACAAAATCCTACCGGTCTTTGAGTCCACTCGGCTCTATTATCTAAAGTGCCTGAGTCCCCCATATCACATCGACGATTCACGTTAACTAATTGATACTTTGATTGACAAGCGCCAAGGGGACAGCAGAAGTAGCGAAACCATCGCATGTGGTGCCCTCTTTTGCAAATGCAATAAGAACTGTCAGTACTTCAGTAACAGCCTTGACCTTTCGCTCATTGACGGAGTCAATATAGACACACAGTGAGAGTCGCAATCAAATCTGCGGCAGATGTGCGCCTCCACACAAGGGACATCGCCCAAGTGAGTGCGATACTGTGAGAAGAATGCAGAGATGTCAGTGATCCCATGTTGACGGTCGCGTTAAGTACATTACAATAAGAAATTAAAGATTATACCGACGTGTTATTTCAACGACAGACATACAGCCACTGCAGTTGTCGCATCGCACACCTTCATAGTAAGTGTTAAATGAAAAAGCCAACTAAGCAAATGAAAATAATTCACAAGTAGACACCGAAGAAAGGTCTAAACGTCTTATATATTGATAATATTCAAGAAAACGCGAAAATTTAGCAGCAATTTGTTAACCATTAGACACAGGCTAGCCAAGCATTCTCACTTTGCTTTCACTCTGGTTATAAGCCCCATGCGGAGTTTTAAATTTTATTTCTCGTGTTAGAGGCTGTGGCCAAATGAACGTAAAGGCATCCTAGGTCGGGCACGGGTTTATTAACCAAAAGATTTCTAAAAAAGTATTACCGCAACGAAATTCATCACACTAAGTGCCCATCCAGGCTAAGAGAGGTCTGTTACTCTCATCACACACGTGTGCAGTGTTTTTCAGCTTGTGATTGATAAGATTTCAGAATGTCGACTTAATGCAGATAGTAATCGATGCATTAATAATCATCATTCAAACTGTGGGACGACGCAGATTAGTAATAGCAACTTTACCAGGATCAGATAAAGGTACGAGGAGGAAATAGAGACAATAATAATGAAGAACTCATCGCGATTGTGCAACATAAAGGAGGGAATAAGCAGCCAAATTTTTATAAGGAGCATTACGACCCCACGCGTTTTACAAGCCCGAACTTTGTTAAACACAGGAAACGCACTCACCATCGTAAGACACCTCTGAACGACCTTAGAGATAGCAGCCCCTGTACTCATAGAATATGACTTAAAATTTCGAATTAAACAGTTGATTTACTCCATTAGGTAAGCACACTTATTTATAAAAAGGACCTTCAACACCTATTTTACGGCTTAAAAATTAGCTGGTATGCTTACAGCATCTAAAATCACCCAATTAGATAAAAATCAAAAGAATTCACACACACAAAGCTGAAAAAAATACATACGTGAAAGTTGAAGTCTCAAATATAGGTAACGTTGGCAGTGAAGACTAAAACTACTGTAATACCTAGCAGGTGATTGCATCATTGCTGCCCTAATTTCACCCACGATGAAGAAAATGGAGCATCTAAGAAGTCCATGGAGTCCCGCCGAGAATGCGTCTATTTAAGCATTCGCATCCATAGACATGACCATCGTCTAGCGACTGCCACTCGACATCTCTTAAAAGGAATGTTTAGAGAACCGCATGCTGAATTTCTTGGTGAGGGTGTAGACGCTGGATTGCATTATGAGATCCACCAATCTTTTAATTAGCTTCTATTATGCATGATATCTTAATGCAATTTTTCAAAGTCTGTGGTTAGGGACCTCTCCAATACTTCGGTATAATTTGTGTGCATTTAGCAAACATAAAGGCGCCGAGGATGTCGGCATGGCTCAGAGGCAATTTTATCCGGCAATTACAATTTAGCCGCCCACATGACCGTGACCGCAATCGACAGGCAAACAGGCAGAACGTTGCATTCTATTCACCTCAGGCAAGGATGCAGGGTCTTTTGTCCTCTAAAAACTGTAATAGCTCAAAGAAGCATGAGTAAATTACGCAAAACTGCCATGCAGAATAGGCAAAACTTATCTATGACTAAAGCTGCTCTAGATGTATCCGTCTGGTATATAGAAACGATAAAGTGCTATGCACATGCTCTATATTTACGTGGATAGCCCAATCAACTCGAAGGTAGTTTCCTTCTTGTTCCATAATAGTAGCCAGTGATTGTATTAGCAATAATTCACTTATTCATTTTCCTACCATAGATATGGCAACATTTTGAATAGCGCTGGGAAAACCCGACTTAAAAGGGCTGCTTTTCAAATAATAGTGATAAGGTCTCAACTATTGAGGAAGACTGTAGACCAAGCTTTAGGCTAAAATAGTGCCTGCGGTCTTCGTGGAGTCTCCTAATAGCCAGTTGTCATAATTTTGCTTTCCTTCTATAGACTTCAGTTCCTTTTTCGCTGCCGCGATGCATTCTGCCATAAATGCATGTTACGTAAAGTCTAATGACTCGACTTAAATCAAGGTGTAGCAAATTTTATAATGGCTCACTTGTATATCAGAACGTCATAGAAGGCAGATCTTGTCAGCCGTGATAAAATTCGATTGGCTTGTTCTCTGCAGTCAAGCGCTACTCTATCACCGACTGCTATCTTCAACTACCTTGCTGCTTAGTCACCTAAGCCTACCTTTCTGTCAGCACCTTCCTCACTTTATCACCAAAACTTATAAGGTGGTTAGTCAAGGGGCCCTCTGCCGATTTTCTACGGCTTTGCATTCATGTGACGCCTCTTTGTGCAGCACGAATTTCCACTCCTTCGTGAATGCTTTCTTTAATGTTTTGTCAAGCATGCTGTAATATAGCATTTTTTGATATATTACACTGCATTTGGAGATGGCTTTGGATGAATGACATAGAAAGAAGTTCATTTAATTTAGGCTTTAGACCCAGGAAATTGATACTTATCAGTGGCCTAACCTTGGCATGAGTTGCATTCATTTCTTTATCTACTCCGACTATAGTGATGACTGGCCGCGTTCAAATTTCAGATATCTAGGTAACCGTTTTCACAGTTCTGACTCCTGATGATGCTTCGCACATAAGCATAGGAACCCAAAGTCGTCAATCCTGCTGGACAAGTGTGGCAAATTTTTCCGCCTATTTACTTTTGGAAACATTATAAGGCCCGCTTTGATATATGTCTTGACGAATGAAATAGTAATTAAGGTAGAGAAAACGTAATTAGTTGTAAAGATTACAGTAACATTGGCTTGTTACGGCCACTTTTGGCATGCTTCCCACTTTTATTAATGCTCCGCTATTCCTGCTTCCCTTTATTCCACTGAATACACTGTTCATTATGGCAAAGGTCCCCCAAAACTCACCCACCTATTTCGATTATAGAGTGCTGATAACATCCCATACATTACAGGAGCTTTAACGGAATCGTCCCACTGTTAAAAGTAGCCTGCTTAAGAAATGTTGTTAATCCTCATGAACATAAATAACAGAAAGCCATCCTCTTCGTGACTTAATATCACTTTACCTGATTGCGAATCTAGCAAGATGGGGTGTCAGATGACAAGAGGTTACTGACCTGAAAAATTGACACTATGTGCTGGCATCAGTGTCATACGTTGTGTCCAGCGTTTTGAAAAGACTTCATCAAGTTCTAATGCGGCAGAATAGTAAGGCCATGCACACAGGAACACAGTCAGTTAGGCCTGACCAAAATTCGTGCCACATGGCATGGGAGCGCCATGTGTAAGAGTGCGTACTCATCTTGTTGGATGTGGTAATGGATGTAAGAATGTGGATTTGGCCTAGGCAATGGCAGAGTCTGTGTAAGACCATTTATGTCATTTCGCGTTTGTAAGTTAAAAGCAGGGTATGATACTGAGCAGACAGCGCCATCTCCTACACTCACGGTTAATGCAATGGAAAGACTTGGTTAAGGGACATGTGATCTTGATCATGTGTGTTGAGCGGGCTTTTAAGCCATTAGGCAAGAAGGTAATTGTATTAGTCCATCACGTAGACTGATCCAAGCTACATGGTCAGCGCATAAAAATGCGTACACATAAGAACGTATGATCGTTTTGCTTCCTGTAAAGTCGGTGCATTTCGATGGGAAGGAAAAACACAGAAGTGCAGGTCAACGACTTCTCTTACGCGCGCCGTCATGGCTACGCATTGCAGCCAACGCGTCAGTACGAAACGTGCTTTCAGCTGGTTGGCTCACACAAAGACACGCGCTGCGACGGTGCTTGAATTCTGGAGCCCTTATTTTGCACTTAACTATTCTGCAAATATGGGGTCTGAGATACATTCGCCGTGGTTTTGTGACTAAGTTCAAGCCCCGGGAAAGTCATTTGCTGATTTTCATGGCACTTTCCGCATATGGAGGAGGTGATGGAACCAGGCCATATGCAGTAAACATTTGTGCGGAATAATGCCAAAATCCACAGATCTTTCTCAAATTTCAACCACTTTTAGGAGAGACGTTGAGATCGCCTCCGTAAAAGAGTGCGCACTAACGAAGGATGACAAAGTTGTCAATAGAAATGCAATCCACATTTGAAAGGAAAATTTTGCACATTTTGCCCACCATAAGGAAGCCCTTGCATCACCAATTTACCTTTCGACACCTGGTTTTTCATTATTTTCAAAGTAAAAGACTATGGCACACAGGCCATAAAATTATATTCTTGCTTGGTAGAATAAACGTTTGCATGTGGTACTATTCGATGTCTACTCCAAGTTGCGACACTCGTATACATAGGTAGATGGTAAGACGAATTTGTGCATTGAGGCAAGTTACCTGCTTCTCTACGCCTACGTGTGATCGGTTAATGCGATTGTCTAATGCTTATGACCTAAGAATGAAGTCAAGAGATGCGACGAGCTGCCTTTATTGGAACTTGACTAGGGAACTTAGCATGGTCGATGGGTAGGTGTGACACAAGTAGTAACTTCAGGAAAAGGATAATTGGGCATAAGCTAGAAGTTTGTGCAAAATAAGCTACCGTGGATGGTGAAATCACTAATATGATTGTAAACATCACTCTTTTAACAAATTTTATAAATATTCTACAGCTACGTCTCTAATGATGTAAGTAAATGCTTACTGGCTCTCTAGCTCGACACCAACACTGCTGGCATCACTAAAACTAAAGTACAGCCTTGATTGCTGCGAGAAGATTTGGAAGCTTGCACACGTTTATATAAAACACTAATATTGGAGTTTCTCTGGTTCTTGTAGACACTTGTACCACTGATTGTTGCATGAGAACGCATTGCCTATGGAAGGATAAGATTTTGTTTTTCCAAAGACAGATTTATGGGCAGGCTAGCGCAATTATAAATGGTTGACACCCATTTATAAGCGTGAGCTTGAAAACCTCAACTGAAGCCACCAGCTACGCATGCGCAGCAGTTGCACTTTTAAGTTCCATTTCGCTCAGTAAGGACTAATTCAAGTGACCCTAATCCGAGTCGGACTGCATGCATCCTCTAGAAAGTAGATAAAGTGGCCCAAAAGACAAGCAAATGAGTTGCAAATGTACTAACAGCAGACTGTTATTTCCCCGCATTTTCATTATGATTTAGGTGAGCACGACGTACTGAGCAGCAACTAGCAGTAGTACGTACAAAAAACGAAAAAGCTAAGGCCGACCAAAGTGGTGTTTCCAGGCTCATGCAAAGTTAGCATCATCGCAATGATGGTGAACTGTGACAGGCTGTTAGCATGCTCTTCTCTCTATATGATCGGGCCAACGAGAAGATTAATGATTCATTTGTGGTAGTTGCGATGGGCTGGCGCCTATGCCATTGGTGACGTAAGCTTTGTCAGTAATGGCGTTGCGTTCCACTGATGGGAAGAGGTTGTCATGACTTCTGAGGTAGTGGCGGGCAAGGCTGCGAAGAAGGTATCAAGGGTGAAGGTACAGAAAACGGTGAAGGAGAAATAGAAGAGGAGGAAGATGAGGTACGCTACCTGTATTAATAATGTCGGGCGAAGTCTATCCTGGTGTTCAAAATGAACTCCTTCATGGACGATATATTTGAGCGAATTGCCACTGAGTCGATACAGTTAACGTAGTAGAATGAACAGATCATTACGAGCGGAGAATTAGGGGCTGCGGTACGCCTGCCACTGCTCCGTGAGTTTGCAATCCAAGAATCGTTTCGAATGTGACTGTCCAACTACTTCGCTCCCCTACAGTTTGTGTGCTCAAGTTTGTCATCAGCGCTACCAGTAAACCAACCCGATCCAAGTAATGTAGCGGTGCGTGCTTTAGTGTAAGCCAATCGGTTAAGAGTATGTTTCCTACTGGCTCCTTGCATGTGACGCTAACCCAAGACACACGCGTGCGCCAAGTCGTTGCTCTGCAATACGTTGGCATTAAACGAAGGAAGACTATCCGTTCCTTTGCTTAACAGGGAGAAAATGTGCTGATATTTATTGAGGGTAGCAGAGTCATTACCAGCTCTAGAGCAGAGGGCAATTTATGTGGTAAAATTATTCTATGCTAATCCTCTACCGATGCCATCATTCTCATGTCCAGTAGACTAAGATTTCAGTCAAACGCAGTCAAGCCCACATGCACCTTATAGTCTCTTTCTCATTAAGTTAACGGTGGGCATAGGATAATGAGTTGCCTGTCCAACACTCTACCCTGCTTCCGACTTGCGAATTCAAAGCGCCAACATTTGGGCCAAGTCTGCATCTGCATTCCCATTCTTTAAGAAGAAGATGGACTTCTTCACGATGAATTGAATACCCACTAGTGTGCCCCTTTGGTTCTGCGGAAATTATGTTCACGCTAAACTGACCTTGTGTCTGCATGCAAAGCTCTATTCTGTTACTCGAATCGAACTCATTGCTAGGCTCACAATGAGGGATACTCTGATGCGAGTAAGCAGACGGGGGTTTGGTTGCCAGGACAATGTTGTAATGCCACCTGATGCGATGTCTTCCCGACCCGCAATCAGTTGGCGAGTCATGTTTAATCACGCCATAACTGACTGCATTTTTGTAATGTCACGGAATGCAATTGACGAAATCTGATTAGACTGCGTGATTGTTTAATTTTACGTGACAGCTAAGTAAAAAGACATATCATCACCAATCGCAAGAACAGCACAATCAGCACAACTGAAGCTCAGATCTAGTAAATTTGAGTAAATTACAGAGTTTAGAATTGCTTCGAATGTGGAATATGTGCATTTAAACCAAAGCCATAATAATATACAAGAGTAGATCAAAATCAAGGGAAATTTAGGCACTTGGACAATACTCAAATATTCTTATTCTGACCTTGCTAACAGTCCCCTTTGGTGGAATTGTGCGAGGTCGTATGAGTCGTGCAGAGAGTTAATGGTAAGCGCTAATAGCTGTGAGTTGCAGGCGTGATATCGCACTGACATCGTGGTAAGCTCCTAATTCTAACGCGTAACATCACATAAGGATCTGATTTCTGCGCCCATCCCTTTGCCAAATTCGATATTTGCACTCATTTGCAGTCTTAGCAATGAAGTTTAATGCGCATGGAGCCCATAACTTGGGGTTCAATAAACAAATAAATCAATGGACAAATGCAAAGAAGCAAACACTGAACCAACTGCAGTGGCCAATTCGTAAAATTAAAATCCCTTAAGCTACATCAGATGGATGCTGCGACATTCAATGATCCAAGTAAGGAAATGGGATCAAGGCGTAAGAGGAAGACCCTGGCATGCACTTATGATACCTTCAATATGCAGCCATATGAAAACAATGCGAAGAATAAATCATTAATTAGTAGCTTGATAAAAGCTGTGTCACTTAACTGCAGCACCTACTGAGGGCGAGACAGTACATACGCCAGGTGGCACAATGTGGGGCAGCAAAAGTAGTGGCTGGGTAGACGGGGGATCGTATGGTAGGTTAGAGGTCGTTAGGCAACTTGAGGTCAGCACGTTATAATGACGATAACCTAGGCCTAAAAGAATTGGTAAGATATCAAAGAATGTCAGTGGCATAGTGGATGTCGGTCGCAAGTCAATGGTAATGGTAGTCCTCAGCGGCCGTTCATTGTTGCGCATAGTCGTTGGGGCGTCTTCATTACCGCACGTTGAATAGTGAGTGCGAGTTGCAGCTGCTGCGATCTTAGGTTTAAAATTGATTTAGCGTGTCACTATAGTGAAAAGATTACGAGTTCATTTTTGGACTGTTAATTACATTGCGCGTTAATGCAAGTGAGAAATGTTACTACACGTTTCTTTACGATAATGCGAATCGCACGGAGAGCAGAGGTCACAAAAAGCATCCTTTACCGACAGACTCTCCGTTATTCTAATGGAAAATGGCCTACCGCCATCGCTCGGAGTTACCGAGGGCTAATCGACCTAATGTGATTAGTTGTAATCTAAGTTATCCTCCATCGTCTGGTAAATTAAATATCAAGAACTGCAACCTTTATCTCACTTCGCCTCTTGCATTGTGCAAAACCCCACCTTATGCATTTACTTGATTAACTTGTGCAAAGAACCCAGCTTGTACATCTTCCTGCAGCCTTATTTAAATGCACTTCGGGTTTTATCAGGAATACAAATGACATGCCAACTTCATAAAGCATCATAGTAAATAAGCAAAATATTTGCCTTAATAAACACGTTGTGTGCGATACAAATGAGCCACAGCCAAGCAAAACAGAAAAGGCAATTGAAAATCGGTGAATGATAAAATCATGGCGATGCGATCAACCAGGTAGAACGCTATATTAATTAAATGATGCACGAAGGCATGAATAAAATCTGTATGCAGAATAACTCTAAGTGCTGGGAGCTGTTTGCATGTGCCAGGGCGAGAGCAAGAGTTAAAGTGATACCATCCAAATCTTAAACCGACATTCATGCAGCACATTAGCAATAACGAAAGCCACACATCCAAATGATAACCACGCAAGCACTCAGAGGTGACATCTAAAATGTGGTGCCAAAGCAAGTAAAATCTCATAAAACTATTATTAAGAGTAAAACTTTGTGCATAGTCAGTTGATGACGATACGATAGCGCTTAAATTAGTTCAAGAAATCGACGAAGATTAAAGGAAAGGGCTGCAAGGTAACTTGGTTGTCCATTAGGCAAAGTCAAAGGCAAGATGCATTGTTTTTGGCCAGTTACTATAACAAAGCGGTAATTTAAAGGTATTTGCTTGGGGTATTAACAGTCTGTAAGATCTGTAGCGTAAAAATTCTGCCCTTGGAACGCCTTAGCTAAACCCTTATACTCTTCCTTCCCGATGCCTATCTATCCATCGTACGTATCGTACCTTATGCACCTACAGCTTTGTGAACGGACACACTGCGTTCAACATAGAACGTGGAAATTCTTAAGGCATTTGATCTTGTACGCACATCTGCTTTGCCTGGCTGCTCTGCCTAGAAACACTTTTACACTTATCACCCGTCAAAATAATGAATGCAGGTTAATCAGATCCAATGCACTGCACTCTTGTAGGAGATGAAAATGAACAGGTCGGAGCCTTCAAGATCCCTCTAGTGTGAGCAAAAGGGGCAAAATTTATTAGGAACTTATTTTGATAAGGGACCATGTAAGCTGATGAAAACCTGCGACATCAACAAAGTGACATATCTAACGTGCCACACAATTTAGCTTTTAGGGTTGGGCGAAAATACAACATGGTGAAGGCGATCCGACATGCAGAAGAATAGAGAATCGCGGTACATGTTTTTGTAAGGGGTACGATTCAGTCCTCAGTAGCGAATCCAAAGTTTCGTTATTTTACTAATTGGCATGAATTCAGCGAAAAAATATCGAAACCCGGCAAGATGAGTAAATGCAATATAAAAAGTATCAGACAGTGATAAATGGTCACTGTAAATGACAAAGCGCGTAGTTGTGTACCGTGTTTGCATGCGTTTTAAATAAGCCCATTCGTAAAGATGTAGTCACTCTGTATGATCTCCTGTACTCAGTATGCTTGAAATCCCATGCACAAATTTTATAATCTCTGAGCATTTGATTTCGTATTTCTCTTCAAAAGTGCCCAAAGGGCATGCAAGTAGGTCTCGAGATCAAATAGGGAAGTTGAGAAGGTAAGGAAGTAAAATTAGCGCAATATTTATGCACAGCAGTCTGCTGCATTTATATCTTCAACCCACCGTTCAGCTAGGGTGGAAAATACGTTTACCATAAAGACGCCTAACAGTGCGGTATCTTTGTCCTCCTTGAGTCGCCCAGGACAACTTTTCAATGAATGCAAGAGTGCCACTTTCAAGCCGATACCTCGTGTGGTAATATCGCTAAGGAAAGTTTTATAATACTTTAGTTTTCCAATATACAGCATCAAATTATAAATGTTTTCAGAGTAATAAGGTGGCAATGAAGCCCATACTTGACGGTTTCCGATCCAAAGCCTGCCCATATTTGTATTTTTAAAAGTTCAAATCGCCTTTTTGTTTCCTTTCATTTGTGAGTAAGCTATCTAACGAACCGTTGCAGAATGTTGCCCAAGGTTACATAATGCACTACCCAATTGCAGTTGAAAAGCGAACAACATTGGTGTTACATATGCACAGACAAGTTATCGCTCACAATTATATTGAATATCTCCTTGTTTCGAGAAAGACAGCATCGTCCGGTTTCCTTGCAACTTGGGCGGGGTATTGAGCAGCCACTGCTGTTGAAGGCAAAATAATTTAACGAATCAGGAAGATTTTTTAAACATGAGCAGACAAAAGGGGAAGCCTAAACTCACCATATCCAAATTGCGGATTGATGCACACAGGTGGGTGGGTAGCTAAAAGTAATGCATGATGGTGAATGGTTAGAAAGGCATAACTTCCGCAGCAAAGGACGGCAAACAACAAATCACCTGTGCTGTTATAGGAGGTGCTTGGCATTGTAAGTTGCACATTCCAACTCGGGTAAAATTGGTTGTTCTGCAGTACCTTAGTAGCAGGACATTGCTGTTGCTGTTGCAGCATGAGTTGCTGTGAGTTGCGCTGAGCCACCATAGATGCAATGGACTGCACCACTAAAGGATTATTTCTTACGGCCTCGTAATTAGCTCCTAGCGCAGCAATCGTGTTGCTGATGGCTAAGCCAGTGTTGTTGGTTATAGCAGCTGCTGCAGGATTCGGCCATACTGGGGACAAAATCGTTGCACTTGGCAGGATCTTTGCAACTGCCGCGGGGCCCTGCAATGGTAGAACAGCCCTTTCGTCTCAGCCTTTGACTACATACGCAACCTTTAGAAGCATTTGAGTTGTCAACCATTAAATAAGGCCTTGCGCATATCGTAGAAGCACAATTTCCTTAGCTAATCATCAAACGAATGTGCTTACGCATTGCAGCGTCGGAGGACAATGGCCGAGGTCACTACCTAGTGGAGCAGTAACGGTCATGGGGCAATTTATTTGGAAATTTGTAGTAAGTTGTGCAATATTATGACCTCCGAGAGAGATCACAGCTGGAGACAAACTTGGGTTCGATGGTAACATGTAGCCGTTGAGTAGAGGCATCGATCCAACTGCTTCCATGTTTCTTTCGTAAGGTCCTCCAGTAGCCGCTTTTAGCGACAAATTACCTGGGCCCTATCAAAGGCAATCATAATTGTTAAATACGATGAAGCACGGATAGGTCATGGCTGTACTGCAGCTCAATTCCAAGTACTTACGGTTACTGAGGAAATTCCATCTGCAAGATTCGACGGGTCAGGTTCTCTTTGGCCAAAAGGGTCTTCCATGGCACGATCTTTGTATTAATTGAATGCAATTGTGAATTAAAGCGAAACTGGCTTCGGTAGGCAAAAGGAAATTCAAAAAGTATTTTCTAACTATACGGCCTCCTAGACTTGCATAGCATGCCAACTCTATCAGCTGTAGATAGGCCTTCCTCTGTAATAATGATGAAATAGGTCGTGACTTTCCCACATTGAAATTAGCTGCAACCTTAAGAATTGCCTTATGTGAGCTGACCTAGGAACGCGCATTTAAATATAAAAAAATAACAGATTTCAAAAGTGTCACTTCGCTGGGCATGTACTACTACAAACTGGAGTGTATAAACAGGGGTTGGGGCACATTCCGCTCCTGGTGGCTCTTTTGAGAGTACCGCCAAAACGTCAACAAGTGAAGAAGATAGCTTAGCCAATTCCGCACACAGAAACAATAGGACTTGGCAAATTGTCCTTTTAGACACGACAGCATATCATTAGTTGCAAGACTGCTGAGTTTGCCATCATGCAAAAAACCTATATTTAAATTCTTGCTTATTGCTATCTTATTATCGAACATCAGTGTTAGAAAAGGGAACCATTTGGCTGATACATAAAGAAACCGGGTAACTTCATAAAAGAATGAAGTGTATAACTCTAAGAACATACAATTCAACGAGGACACTATAAGTGTGAAGCACTCACTGGAACTTCTGTCCTCCTGAACTTGAGATGCAATAATAGAGTTGAAATTGGCTGATTCCGCTGTGCGATTCATGTGTGTAGGGATGCAGTACAATGAACAACTCGGCTACGTGTCGCCCCAATACGAAATTTGAACCTGAGTGTTGCTGCTACTACACATCTCTGACATTTATACATTTCTTTGGTGTGTCCGTTGTCCATATTCGAAGCGCTTATTCGCAAATGGATGAATCACAACCCCGCTCTAATGCATTATTGGTTGGGAGTGATCAATGAGAGAATGAGACTTCTGATTGGACAAGCCCATGAGTCTGCACAACTTTTGGGTCAGCGCCTCGTGCTTTGCGTTATGGATGAGCAAGTTAACTTCCCACATAAATGTGGCCCAGTTAGTGTCAAAACTAGTGATTTTTATCGTGTTTGTCAAAAACGAAAGAAGAATACTTGTATTATTGTTTGTTTTATATGACTTTACTCAATAAATGGTTAACGGAATGCCCTTTTGTGATGATTTGGCGCATAAATGCGGTCTACGATGGGTAAGACTCTTAAGTCAGCTGCTGAACTTGTTACTGTCTCCCAAGGATATCAGCGAAATGGCACTTGATGTGACACTTATTTTATCCCTTAGGGCGGACAAATTCACATCCACGTGAAGTTGACCTAAGAATAAGTAGGACAAAAGTGTGGTTCGGACCTTTTCTGGGATCGTTGATTCGGCTTCCACCAGTGAAGTACAAATGTGCATTATCTCGAGCAATTCTGTTGATTTGAGGAAGCAAATTAGCCTAAATACAGAAGTGGAAGTGTGAAAAGAATTAAACACAGTGATAAGTGAGCACTGTTGGTAATAAACGTCCTATTTTTGCAAGGAATTTCTAATGCAGATTGTAGGAGCACACTCTTGAGGTATAACCACACTGGAATTTCCCTGCACAGGATTTTTTGAAAGCATCTCGGTATTTATCTTGTACAAAAGGCGAGGGTCCTTCCATCTGTGCATACACTCTACCATTTGAACTAGTCCAGTGGATGTTAAACGTAAAATTACTTGAAGCTACGGCACTTCCATTCCCAGCTTAAAGCATATAACATAACTCTGGGTTTGATGTAAGGATGCCATCTTCGAGCGAAGATCAAAATACGCCTGGGAGGATCTGTGTTGTGATACCTCTTATGCAAGTTACTTCAAAAATTTGTTTATCCGATTTATGGTACATGTATGTGCGTATTGCTATTGCAATCAATTGGCGTTAAAGATCACGATTTGCTTTTCGCTTTAAGTTAAGCGCATTTAAGTGTCGATTATAAGAGGACGATAAGTCTATGCCCTTTATTTGGAAGAATTCAAAGAGTAGGATTTATTCTGTGATATGCATAAGCACTAATTTGGAACTGATTTCCTTTTCTTGACAAGATGAACCAGGTAACGCTTAATAGCAGTTCGTTCAAGGAGAATAAAGCCATGGAAATTAGACTCATAATTCCACGCAATTTATCTCTACTGAAGAAACGACGTAAAAAGCTGGTTGGTGAGACCTGTTCAAGTCAGTTGCTGACTGATTCAATGCGCATACTTTGACAAGTTTATTGGTAACCAAATTTGCACGCTTTACTACACAGAAATTCTAGCTACGACGCAATGATCACAATAGCATACGACGCTGTGGAAAACTATATAAATGCATGCAATACTTCCTCCTTCTTCACTTCCCAGCCTCGCCTCTCGCATCCGAATGGGATCAATGTAGATGGTCAAATAGTGCTGAATTGAGATCGCCGTTATGCAGTTAACCTGGATCATGTATCAATGGAAAGAATCTGACAAAGGGCAAGCGTCACCTCTCATAAGCGATTAGGCTTCAATGAAATCGCTATGGAATGCTGCTCAGTCATAAATAGTACACAATTCTCCAAATTGAACTGAAATGTCATTCCATCCGAACGGACGAGTCATCACTGGCAAATAAGATATACGTCCTTGCATTCTGAGGAAGACTGCGTGCGTCGCTTTCCCTGTTCAATTACAGCAAAGACGAACAAGAACGTACCGCCCTGTTTCACACTCCGAAAAGACAGGGTAACAAAAGTTGCTTTTAAGGCTACACACATTCGCAACCATTGTATCCTGTTTCTGTATCCATGAATTTCGCTCTCGAGACAAGCCCTTTTCTTCAAGATATGTATTTGGGTTGAATTGATTTCATAAATTAATCGTTCAATGTGGAGTGATGAACATCTATACCATGGCTATTTTGTCTTTAACTAAAATTCACGCAAAAGGATGCAGAAATTAATGGCGAACACTAGCGTTAGCACGTTGAATGAAGCACAAATTATATCTATTCTTATTACTGCTTTTAAAATTGTAAAAAATGTACAATGTTTGTCAGCTGCGACTAGAGGAAGGGAGGGCTCCATAAGAGTATTTAAATGATGAGATGCAAATCATGGCTGCGCAGAGTTGACCTAAAAAATAATGCGGAAGGGGGAGAATTCTTGTAAGAGTAGCCTATATTGATGACAGAAAAAGATGGCACCTATGATGAGACACGGGTAGAATGCTAGTCGGTATCCGAGAAGTTAACCAGACATGCAACCACTTAAACTTCATCTACTTCGCTCTAAGACTAATTTTGATAAAATGTGCGTGCGATGCTTCCGCATAACTATTCATAAACTATAAAGTTGAGTTGGAAAGAAAAGTGACTTTTATTGAAGGCAAAATATTAGAAGCTGTTATTCCTCTACACTGGAAATTTTCTATTGTTGAATAACTTAGCACACGACAAAACCCATCATTGCCGGAGTAGAAGCATGTAGAAATTTCGTTAGAATTTTGCCTCAGCCTATATAGTGGTAGTCCTAAACACAATTTGTGCCGGTTCCTCTAACATCAAAAAGAGAGGTCATGAATTCGCTCAACAATCGATTGATTGAGGCTAACTGTCGTTGAAAATGAATCGTTTTGCCTCCATGGAACAGGATAATATTGGCCTAAGGGTAACATGCAGTTAATAATTCAAAGGGCGCGACTCATTTTATAGAAACTCACCCATGACCGGTGGCGTTATATACTTCGAACCTGCAAGTTTCGCCGAAACTTAATTTTTGGTAGCCGCCTGTGTTAGCATCAACAGCATATGGAAGTGGTGCTCTTTTGGCTTGCTTAGACTAAGTGCGCCCCGACTTTTACTTCAAATAAGGTCATCGGCACTACATTGCAAGGATATTTGATATTTAAGGTTGATTGCGGTACACGTTAGGCCTAGTTGCAACACACTACACGCATTTTTTATTCATGGCACATGCGTGATAGCCTGTGTCAGCTCTCTATGAAGGTGTTTAAGAGTCAGGCATTGCGCTAAGTGGTAAACGCTGGTGGCCATCCCCATATTTTTCCATGGGGTTTTAGAGGCATTTGAGACTTTACAAGGGTTAGTGCGACAATCACACTCAACCAGCATTAATTTGGCCATATAACGTTGATTTTGAAAGTAATGTTCATCTTTCTGAACATGAGATTAGAGTTACGAAGGTGTGACACGCTTGTAAAATAATGAACACCATTCCAGCATGACCAGTATTACGTTTCAACTAATCCTCTACCATTCAGTCGATTTAGTAAGTTTAACTAGATTATTTCGTTGATAACAATGAGATGGGCCTTAAAGTCAGAGGTGATGGCCATTTGCTTGGCATTCTCAACATAAAATCGGTGGTTGTTCGAGTTTAGCTAAAGTCGCATCTGGATGCCTCATGGCAAATATTCACTGCTGGCGTGGTTTAGATGATATTGATTACTGTCGACCAGCTGAGTCTTCATCCGACATTGCGGCATTACATCACGCTAGGTAACAATCATGCCTGCATTGATTTTGGATTGTCCTTCTGAGGTCAGGGGGTCGTACCTAAGTCGAATTAACAAATTTCGTGATTGCGCCTAATGACACGCACAGATTTAGTAAGTCTTGCAGACAGGCCCGATCTTTGTTATTATTAATTAAGGTAGAGTTTATCGTAAGCTGTTCAATCGCAGTTAGATTCAGTTGCTTCCTTGCAACTACATCCCTGTGCCTGTGTTAATTTGACGAAACCCAGTTTGGTTTTTTGAAATCAGCTAGATAATCGTCAGTTTAGGCAAAATATGGATTACGCCCAGCATCTACTTCTGCTTTTTGGCAAACAATGAAAAGGTGAAGGAACTAGTTGCTTGAATTATAACTACTTGCAGTTCGATTGCTTTCACTGTGCTTGTAGGAAGACAATGTCTGTTTTAAATACTCAGGAACAGATGTGTGAGGTGGATGTGTCGAAATAATTTGCGCATACAATTTACCTAAAGACTGCTCTTTAGGTTTTTAAAGGGCAACATGAATTCGCTGTCTGTACTGGGTAGAGGTCTGTTCAGAGCCGTGATTTGGTGTACAATTGGATTTCATGAGTGGAGGCGGGCACCAAGTCTATGCTGTCTGCAACCCGATGCATGCTAAAAAGTGCGAAATTTATGGCGGACACAAAAGTCGATGCGTAGCCAGAAGTGCAGACTATATCCACTCTAGACATTGCCTTAAGCATTGAAATCAACATGCAGAACTTGTCTGCTGTAATTAGTGAATGCAAATGTTTAAACGAACACCTTGACAATGAGGTGCAGCTCATGATGACGTAAAGTTAACCAGATGAATAATATGAGGAAGGGATAGGATTCTGTGGGTAGTACCTCCTATTTGGAGGTAAAATAGGACAACGCCTGTGATGGGAACGAGCATAACGCTAGTCGGTATTCAATGGGTCACGCAGACGTGCGACACAATGAGCTGCGTATGCTTTGCTATTATATTCACCTCAACGTATATGTTTGTGTTCTTTTTGTGGAACTACCCGTGTCCTGCCGAGTTGGTCTGGGCAGTAAATTGACCTTTACTGGAATGAGAGTAGGTGAGCTTTAAGAGAAGGATAGGATTATGGTCATAATATGCTTCATAAAACGACCGTTTTCCAAAATCTAATTTGAAGAAACCCGTCTTGATGGTCATTAACCAAATAGTAATTTGGCATTTCCACAAAGCATCATGATCATGTTTTTCAATGTTAAACTAAATAACTTACCAGGAACTCTATCGTTGTTGGAATAAAGGCCTGTAAAAGCTTTATGAAGGATATAATCTGCAAAATATTTTGCATTGGTTCTTCTAGCATCAGAATGAAAGGCCATGAATTTTTGAAAAGAAGGTGCGCAGAGGTAAGCAAGCTTTGAACTGCAAGATAGTTTGCATTTGCAAGACAGGGTAGCACTAGCCCTAGAGGGAATTTGTAGTTAATATTCTTGGCCAGCGCATGCCATTTTATATGAACTCATCCAAAATTAGTGTTATTGCGTGTTTCAAAACTGTAAGAAACTGCTTTAGCACCTGTGATCACCTCTGCTACCATCAACAAAGGTTCGGGGTAGCGATCTCTTGAAATGCGAAGACGAAAAGTGCTCTAACCTCCATTTTAAATGAGTTCACCAGCATTTGATATCTAGGATAAGTCGAAGTGCATCTTATGTGCTTTTGCAATTACGGCACATGTGTGACACCTCTAGGTGGCTTTAATTAGCTCCTGTTTTAAAACGCGACCAACTTTTCTCTTTGCAGAGTGAATCGCTACTAGCTTCATTAAGTAGGAAGAGTCGCTCATAAAAGGTACATGATGGTTAAAAGGTGACCCATTCCTTCCGCCCTCAATCGAATGTCTCAACCATTGCAATTTTCACACCATAAAATGTCAGGAGTTATTAGTTGATTCTTAAACAGATCTGAAGCACGTGACTCTGGGACACTTTGATGCAGGCTACTAAGACGCAAGTGATGGAGGGCATCTTGAAAGTCATGTACATAGCACTAGACTGATAGGAATGTTAAACCTGCGTTTTTCAAGACAACTTCCTGCTCGATCAAATCCACTTTAGCAAATTCAGATGCTATATGGGCAAGCTTTTGAAAAAATAGTGCATTATGACTTATGAGTAAAGTCGTGGTTTTAATAGAAGTTACGATCTACTAATCCCTCTAACTGAAAGAGGTCAACTAGCCATGGAAAGTAACAATAAAAATGTGCAGGCTGACTTTGCAACAAATAATAAGTAGCTGCGCAAAACTGCTCTTGAAAAACAATTATGAGAACCATTTGTCATCCGTTGTTAACTAGGTATGAGCTGATGCGCACTTATTTTTTAAAAGCAATGATCTGGCTTTGCCTACCTTTTTTCCAGATGCTTGTTTGGAGCTCTCTGCACATGCAGTCTTGTGGGCGTCAGAAACTAGTGTCAGGAGGTGATGAAGGATATTAATTAAAACTCGCGAATGCATTTTTAGAGGAATGTGGGGAAGGGACTTAAGATCCTTTTACTATTTAGTTCTGCACCAATTTAAAGCGCAAGAAATAAGATAGTCATTAAAGATTGTAATAAAGCTTCATTCCAACTGAATAACTAGCTCTGACTTCTCTTTAGTAAAGTCGTAATTGCCTTTTAGAAGGAACAAACTCAATTTGATTAAATATTATAATATGTGGTCACGCAATCGTACAGTTTATTTTATCACATCTAAGTCTGTGTCATTCGAATGCTTCATGTTCATGCTACTTTTGTGGCTTGGGCCTGATAGAATTACTATAATAAACCTATTTGCGCCATAGTCATAGAGCTGATCATTACTACTCCTCTTTAGCCCAGACCCTGCCTCCACAGCATTTTGCTTGCTGCCTATCCTAATACATTTTTGGAAATAATGGCAAGACAATGCTCCTGTTGAATATCATAAGTAATTAGTCTGCACCGTTTATTAGTATTTATCGCTGTTTATCAGTGTTGTTTTTGAAGATTACTAGCAAATCAAATGTACTTTTTATCTAATCAAGCAGCTACTCTCAAGTTCTTGGCAATAATTGCAGTAGCAGAGGCGCTAGTTGATGGTTTGGTTTTTCGTAGGGAACACTTTCAATTTGGTGCCAAGGAATATTTTACCGACATTCTGTGCAATGGAAACAAATATTTTTCCAATAAGAAGAGTAGTCGCTGCTTCGCGCATAAGCGCAGGACCATCAAATTGTTGTCAAGCCCCTTTAATGGCCCGGCAATTCTTTCCAGTTATCAACCTTTATTTCTCATGCATAATACATGGGCATGGTCCGCGACAAATGAAGCAGCAATTGAGGTAGAGGGAACATTTCAATTCATTTTAGCGATCACTGTTACATTGGTTTGTTGCAACAACTTTATAATATGATTCCTACATTCCTTAGTGCTCTTCCATCCCTCCTTATATTTATTTCTTCTAATTTACACTGCGCTGTGTCGAAAATTTCTGATTCACAGCCATTACAGGAAGATTGTCAAAATCATCCCATTGTTACGTGAAGCGAATTGATCAAGCACTATATTTAAACCCATTAATTAACTTACATGTTCATACAAAGCAAAAAGCTATTCCTTCTGTGATAGCCTTACGTTTTGGCATCACATCGCTGGCCAGGCCAATTAACCTCTCCAGCGTTTTGTACAGACTGCATCAATTTTTGATACACTAACAGAGTAGATCTATACACACAAGCGCACAGTCACTTTAGCTTGACCAAAATTTGTGCGGTGAGGACGAATTACGTTAGCATGTGTTCTAATCATGGTGTGGAGGTACGTGTTCATCTCGTTGACTGTAGTTGTGGATGCAGAAATGCGGATTTGGCCTAAGCACTGGCAGAGCCCATGTAAGATCAAGTGTGGCTCTTTTCACCTGTAAGTTAAAAGCGGAGTAGATTGCTGAGCAGATAGCACTAATTCATATGCTGAATGCTGATGCAATAGAAGGAAGTGTTACGGGCATAAAATCCTAATGCTTTGTATCGGGTGAGATTTATATCTCTCAGACAAGAAGACAACTGAATCGGAAAAGAGCTTGCATAATTTATTCCATCACAGAGACTACTCCTGTCCCAAATGCGACATATTTTTTCAGGAAAACAGACAGTAACGTATAATCATCCTGTTTTATTTGAAGCAGTCGCATTTTAGTGCCAAGAAAGGACACAGAAGTGCAGACCGACAACTCTCGCATCCAGCAAGATATTATAACACCTGCTTGTAGCTGGCTGGCTTACGCAAAGGCTAGCGCCGCGACGATAGATGGGTTCACTAGCGATTCATTTGTCCCTTAACTATTCTACGAAACTAGACTTAAAGGATGCAATCGCCATGATCTGTCGTGACTAAGTTATGGGATCAAAATGATCATCTCTTTGTGTAGTCGCTACAATGTATACGTTGCCTTAAAGTTTCCAAAAATAGAGCCTCGCTCTCGAAATGCATGCCTGGTGATAATCCATATTTTCTCTATAAATGAAAAATCAAATACTTTGGGCGTCACATATTTTATTTAATAAAAATATGAAACAGCGAAAGATAACAAGATAGTAGCAGAGCCAAGCATGGAGATTAATCAGAGGACAGTTGGATGTGGCCGGAGCAGCTAGAGAATAAACAGCATGAGAATCTGATTTTTCCATTTCAAAATCGTAGAAAGCGCAAACTGAAGTCGAATATCGGTACATCGCTGCAATGGGATTTGGGAGCGTTGTTGCTACTGTGCCAAGTTGTCCTTTAGTAGAAGGCCTTGGTTTTCCAAAGTAGTCAAATTTTCAGACTGATCAGTCATCCGAGCTACACTCTGCTAAAAATGCAGGCTAAAAGAGCCAGAATAGCATCTCAAAATGCGAAAGCTACCACTTACTGTGTCGTGGTTGTGAAGCGATATCTTTTTGCAGAACAAATATCTAGGATGCTAAAAATGTTTTGGTTGGTAAGTGGGGAGCAACAATTAAATGAATAAATGAGTCAGCACACAAAATGATAGGTATGAGTCCTGCTATTGAGTGAGTCATAGGTCAAAATAAAGGGGCAAATAAAACAAATAAATTGACAGATTGGATTTTAGCTCTGATTAATTGAAATGCGATGCTCAATGTTGAAGCTGCAGAATGACTGCTTAATACGTTCACAGGTAGCACCTGTTTGATGAGAAATCTCTCTCGCAATGCCCAGTGGATGTGTTGTTTGCAATAATGACACCAGTTGGGGCTAATAACTTGTACCAGCTTAATCCACGTTCATAAACCCAAAAAAATTATGCATCACTGCTTTTACTATTCTGCAAACTAGCAAAGGACAACTGACTGTGACCTCGATCTATGGAGAGTAGACAATATGAAACCGCATTTCTCACGCCCCATTTATACCTGCCGATTTCGCTGAGACTGATCACGAGAGGATGGCTGCCTGACCGGTGCACTAAAGTTCTAATTTTAGTCAATTATAGCTGTATAGAGCAAAAATAGAGCATTGCATA